>OY757918.1:97692666-97792666 GCA_963585895.1 Sepioteuthis lessoniana
ATGACTTGGAATGCAGGACTGATTTTACCTTGACTTTTTTTTTTATAATCAAGTATGGGTTTTCATTTTTGTTCTTAAGAATGGCGCCTTCTGTTGGCCGCATTTTTTTGTGTAAATTTTCACTCATCGTATCTTCAAGAAGATAAAGATCTACTGTGATAGCCTTGTTATAGTCTAACCGCTCGTAATCGACGATATCAATCATATTCTACTGACTGCTCACGAAGACCTTATACGATTTAGATATCAAATTAGGCTCTCCGTTGAGAATCCCAAATTCATTTGTTGAGCTACATTTGCATCATGAGACTGGGCGTTGGCATGTAGATAATCAACAGGGGGCCTAGAAAACCATGATTATTTCTGATGCTGCATAGTGTCGGATTTTCTTCTTTTTTTATGGCTACGCAGTGGAAACCTGAAGAGAGAAACTGAATCTCTTTTGAGAGCAACACAAAAGAATGCCATAAGAACAAATGATATCCAAGCCAAAATTGATTATACACTGAAAGATTGGTGGTGCAGGTTATGTGGCGACAGGGATGAAAATATCAATCACATAAGCTGATCCTGCAAACTGACCCAAGAGGAATATAAGACTAGGAATGATTGGGTAGGAAATGTGATCTCACTGGGAACTGTGCAAGAGATTCAATTTTTGACCGTACTGACAAATGATATAGTACAAACAAGAATCTGTTCTAAAACTGAGAGAGAGAGAGAGAGAGAGAGAGAGAGAGAGAGAGAGAGGATTGTTAACTGGTGGATTTTGTCGTTCTAGTTGACCATAAAGGGAAAATGAAAGAAAGCGAAAAGATAGACAAATACTTGTATCTTGCCAGAGAGCTGAAAAAGCTGCGGAAGATGAGGATGACGGTGATACCAGTCGTAGTTCGTGCACTTGGAACGGGTACCCAAAGGCCTAGAAAAGAGACTATGGAAACCGGAGATTTGAGGAAAAGTAGAGATCATTGAGACCACAGCACTGTTAAAGTCAGCTAGAATACTTAGAAGAGTTATGTAGATGAGAATAGACTTGCTTCCCCCTAACTTCATGTGAAAAACCATAATAACACATACATACACATCCGGCTCAATGGCCGAGTGGGTAGAGTGTTCGCCAATGGTCAGGGAGACCTGGGTTCAATCCCAGGTCGCGTCATACCAAAGACTTTAAAAATGGTACTTTATACCTCCTTGCTTAACACTCAGCATTATAAGGTACGTATCAAGGGTAAAGTGGAACAATCCAGGGAATGGAGTAGCACCCTTCGCTACACCTCGGTGTAGTAGCTATTGAAAAGGGAGCCTTCGGGTCACCCTCGACTAAGATTGCCAACATTACTTATTTATATCTCAAATTATAATAATACATACATCTCAAACCATGATAATGCATCTCAAATCAAGCACTGTCACTACTGCAACTACAAGAATTAATACTGCTACTTTTTCTTTCTAATTACAATATCATTAGCGTTGAGTACAAGTAGATGGCCCCATTAGGTAATGAGGAACTTCCAAAAATAGACACACACACACACACACACACACACACACATATATATATATAACAATGGCTGAGTGGCCAGAGGCCAGGTGTGTATATTCTAATATTCGCGTTTGAAACTAGAGACAATTTTTACTATGATTCGTTGCAACTTTTTAAGTTGCAATAATGATAATTGTTAAACCAATGAGAAAAGAACATACTCACAAAGAGAACAACCTACTGAACACACGTACATACATACAAACACGCTCATATATATATATATATATATATATATATATATGTGTGTGTGTGTGTGTGGTAAAATAGAAATGCATCCAACAATAAGAAAATGTAGAGAGATGGAAAAAAATGCAAGTTATTCAGAAGGTTGATTTTATTTATAGAAATATTTGCTAACGTTTGCCGTTTCGGTTTTTCAAACTTTCATCAGGGTGTGTATATTATTAAATCTTGTTCGATTCATTTAATAACTTACACACTCTAATGAGGGTAATCCCAGTTGGCTGGGGCTGTAGAATACACCGGCTGCCTCTCCGCTGAGAGGTAAGACCTTCCTCCAACGAGTGTCCTGCATATGACATTAACAGTCTTGGAGATTTGGGGAATGTTGAGTACCCTTTCTGGTCATTGCTCCTAGGTTCACTCTGACCCGACAAGGTCGTATCTAATCGGTCAAAGAGAACAAACTGTGTGCAAACAAATGACTGATGTTAAATTGTGATTGTTATATAGCAATACTTGAAACTATTTAACTGTGTGCAAAAAAGAGCGCCGACTTGTTTATAAGTGTAATCTACAAAATGTGTTTACAAATCGTATATATATTTGATACATCTGTATAAAGAAGATTTGGGATTAAATAACCTACAATGGTTGATATGCCATAAAAACCAACCCAACCAAATCCTATATATTTAATATATATGTATAAAGAGGATTTGGCAGTAAATAACCTACAATGGTTGATATGCCATAAAAACCAACCCAACCAAATCCTATATATTTAGTATATATGTATAAAGAGGATTTGGCATTAAATAACCTACCATGGTTGATATGCCATAAAACTAAATCAAACCAAAACAAACTGATGATGATAAAAAAAAACGAGACTTTTATCAGTAGATATTTCTACAAATAAAGTTATTCGTTGAAGAACAAGTGTTTTTTAAAATTTAAAACTCTGTACATTTTCATATATATATATATATATATATATGTATGTCTGTGTGTGTATGTTAGAAGTAAGAAAATAATTACTTCTTTATTAACTGCGATTGGTGACTGTCAGTTTTTGATCTATGCAATCATCTAACCAGGAGGTTTCTACGTGGTGAGTGTCCCTTTAAATAGTGTTGTGTGATAATGATGAGAAAAGTGATTTATTTTATAATGTCTGGTTTCACCATGATGATTTTTGATCTCACGATCGTCAAATTCTTTGGAGTCCTATATTCCAGGCATTTCTCGACCAGAGATTGTGCTGTTGGCTGGTGCCCGTCTCATATTAGCATAAAACATGTAGAACCGAGATACATGTTATATACATTTGCCTTAGCCCTCCAACATAGACACAATGTCAGTTTTTAAATGGCGTGCAGCTGATTTTTATTTAGAATTTTTCTTCTCCAAGACTGGTTGCCGTACCAAGGCTAAAAAATCCAGTCTGACCGACTATTAGTTGGTTGGTTGGTTGGTTTTTATGGCATATCAACCTACTACTATTAGTTGACGAATAGATGGGTTCATGCTTTTGCCACGTTCATTAGCGCGAAGTGAAACACAAACAGTCTCGTCTAGGATTTGAACTCGAATCACCGAGCCCATTTCCTCAAGCGAGCACCTACAGCAAAAGTTTCCTGCGTTTTATTGACAAATACCATTGTTACATGATATAGGAACAGGCAGAATATCAGGCATAATTGAAGTAATTTTGGCATTTCTTGGGAAATAATCATACGATTTCGTAGTGCTCATCTTTCCTCTAAGGAACAATAAAATTTGTAAATGGATACAAGATAAATAATTTTTCTCATTTTACTCTGCGAGTTTGGTTGAGTGTATTTCACTGGAGTCTGAGTGACAGCAAGTCTCCTCAAGTCTCCAGGACTCTTCTCAGTATTCTGGCCGATCTCAACAATGATGTAGTTTAATTGGTCTCGGCTCGTCCTCCGATTTCTCACTCTTCCAGCTTCCTTAACAAGCCTTTTGGGACCGTTCTAAGTACACAATAGCAATTGATATCGTAGTCAACTTCAAGGGGGGGTGTCCTCATGGTGTAATGGTTAAAGCGATGGACTACAGAATCGTAGTATTCGAGTTCGTACTCCAGTCGCGCTATTACGTTCACTTTCGGGCAAATACCCTTGGGAAAGGTATGAACCCCCTTATCCTCCCAGCTATGGGTTAAATAGTACCAACACTGTTCTTCTAGAAGAATAGCTTTGGCATTAAATAACCTACAAAGGTTGATATGCCATTAAAACAAAGAAACCAAACCAGTCAACTTCAAGTTCCATAGATTTCTTAGTTCCCTAGCAAGATACAAGTATTTGTCCCTCTTTTCGCTTTCTTTGATTTTCACTATTTGGTCCCCCGAGAAGGTAAAGTCTTTTATACGGCAGGATTTCTTTTTTTTTTTTTTGTTAATTATCACTTGGTTTCGTCTTCTGGTCGGGATTAGGTGATCCGTTTGTATCTCAAACTCCCAGAGAATTTTATTCGTTTCATTCTGGAGGACAGGTTCTACTTTGTGTATATTATTATTATTATTGATTTGTTATACCTCCTTGAGCATCTCCCCTTTTTACTATCTTCTTTTGTCAACCTAAAAAAGAATCTTAGCACAGTACATCTACATTATTGATACAATGTTTATATATATACAGATTAAATTCTCTTAATTGCCCAATCGGCTGGGGCTATAGAATACACCGACTGCACCTCTGCTGAGGGATAGGACCCCCCACAACAAGTGTCCTGGATAAGACACTAAACAGTCTGATGGTGAGGTTCCAATGATGTTGGAGGTTTGGGGAATGCGGAGTACCCTTTTATTGCCATCGCTCCTAGGTCCACACTAGCCTTGAGTGGTAGCACATGATAGGACCCTATCTATGGATCAAATAGAACTAAACTGTGTACTTATGCTAAACTAAATTGTTTAAAATAGAACCGTTTTTGACATTGAAACTGTACTTACGCTAAACGGAACCGTTTGACTAAACTGAATAGCTTGAAATAGAAATGTTTTTGACAATTAAAGTGTGTACTCATGTTAAACTGAATTGTTAGAAATAGAACTGATTACTTGTATGAAAAAGAACTTGGCATTAAATGACCTACAAAGGTTGATATGCTGCAAAACTCAACCAACCAACCAACCAAACAACTAACCAACCAACCAAACAACCAACCAAACAACCAACCAACCAAATATATCTTAAGTAATTCATTCGATAGCTCCCAAAATGTCTTCTAAAATTCTTTTCTAACCATTTTTTTTTCTGAAACTATCCAATTTAATCTTAAAATTCTCTATACTATAGCTTTTTTTAAATCTGAAAAGGCATTCCAAAATATATTACTCTGTAAGCAACCCCCCCACAAAAAACAACACAAAAAAAAAACAAAAAACAATTAATTAATCAACTTAGTTTTTGTAATCTGCTTTGACAGTCAATTTCAAGTTTGAAGAGAAATACTGAACAAAATGTCCATCATAATTAGAAATTTCGATAATTATTTTGAAAGGTGCCCGTGGAGTAATGGTTATCGTCGTAGGAAATGAACACGGCGATACGAGTTCAAATCCTGGACGAGAATGATTGCATTTCACATCGCACTAATACCCTTGGGAAAGGTATGAATCCAATAATTCTCCCTTCAGCAATGGGTAAATAGTAGGGAAGACTGGATTCTTCAGCCTTGGTGAGGCAACTAGTCTAGGAGAAGGAAAACTCTGAATTCAAAACCTGTTAAACTCCGCTTAAAAATTGACCTTGTGTCATATCCTGCCCGAGCGGAGGGGTTGGTAAATAGGATAATTATTTTGAAAGTTTTAATTAGATCACCTCTCATTCTTCTTTTTAGTAAAGTAGTTATATAACAGACCCATGATGTGGATATGTGAAATAGACATAGGGAATCCGAAATACACGCGAAACACTTTACGACTTCTTAGTTCAGGTACGAAACTTTTTATTACCTTTGAGGAAAAGGTTTTTCGACATAAGGAGAGAGAGAGAGAGAGAGAGAGAGAGAGAGAGAGAGAGAGAGAGAGAGAGAGAGAGAATCTTTCTATGCTGACTGCTTTTACATCGTCAACCAACGCGCGGCGTCCGTAGCGCACAAATTCGTCTGACCTCGCCCAGCTCTGAATCTAGACTCTCTCGTTCG
The DNA here is from genome assembly GCA_963585895.1 of Sepioteuthis lessoniana. Taxonomy (NCBI): domain Eukaryota; kingdom Metazoa; phylum Mollusca; class Cephalopoda; order Myopsida; family Loliginidae; genus Sepioteuthis; species Sepioteuthis lessoniana. Next base: position 97,698,581 of record OY757918.1, read on the forward strand.
GAGGCAGGAACTCAACTCGCTGCTTTTTCTCAAATCCCCAAATCCTCCTCAGCCTACACTTCCGGTGTGTGACGTCACTCACATCCCCTGGTCTCAATTCCAATCTGGATTTTTATTTTGACATCTCTGAATGACACATCCTCTCCGCGCACGCGTGAACACCTGCGATAATGTTTGCACCTTACTAACCCATGCACTGAGCCGAAAGGTTCTCATCCTAACTAAACCGAAAGGCAAGATATACAAAACGAAATCCCACCGCAATTATATTACAGTTAAACCCAAATTTATCCAATCTCTTGCTGTAACTGTAATCTTTCACTCTTTTTATTATTTTTCTCTCTTTTCTTTGTATGCCTTCCATTTTCAATATTACACTTCATTTTCCAGGTCTAGACACTCGAACCCAGGTATGAGTACAATATTCTATATGTGGTCTTATTAAGGTTTTATATATTAAAAAAATTGTCTTGGAGAATTAGAGAGAGAAGTAATATTAAATTACTTACCATTAATAATGCTATTCCACAAGCCGTTCCACCAATTATTTTTGCATTTTCCCACAAAAATGCAGACACAGCCGAAAAACAACCCTGAAAGAAAAAATTATTTCTTTTATAAAATTAATTACACAAAGATGCATAATAAATATTTAAAATATATATACAAGGAATATTCTTAGAATTATAAACAAATCAGACCACTGCAAATGTTTTCTTCATTTTCTTGACAAAATCTTATATTCGTATAAATAATAACGTTGTCACCAAATAGATTGTTTTGAATGAGGTTGAAGAGTCCCCGTGGGGGTAGTGGCTAACGTGCTGGACTGTGGAATCGTAGTAAACGAGTTCGAACTCCAGTCGAGCATTTACGTTCACTTTCTTGCCAATACCCTAGGGAAAGGTTTAAACTCACTTATATGTCTCAGCTATGGGTTAAATAGTACCACAACTGTTCTTCTACAAGGATGACTTTGGCAATAAATAACCCATGAAGGTTGATATGCCATTAAACAAAGAAATCGAACAGAATTAAGTAAGGTTACTACCCTAACCAGACATTATGGAATCAGCTCACTTACTGATTGTTCGCTTTTGTTATATATATATATATTTTTATTTAGCAGCAAAGGAAAGATAAAATGCATAACAATTTTTTCAATAACGAATCACTTTGTGTCGCGAAAGAACATTGAAAATTCGGTTGGTTAACAATAGGTCTATTCCTTTTGTTGAAGGGAATATGCAATGAGTGAAAGGTGCGGTAATGAATTATTGTAAGCGAGGGTAGCTCCGAGAGGAGGGTCTAAGCTGGAAACAATAAACTCCAAACCTGTCACGGCAACCCACTGTCTATATTTATGTATTTAGTTGGACGAGTCCAACTTCTTGTAAGGAAAAATATCCACCCTTTAAACACTTTGGCTTCAGAAAATAATTCTTAAATAAACTAAACTTGCCCCTGTCAGAAGGGGTTGCAGAATACCCCTACTGCATCTCTGCAGATAGGTAAGACCACATCCCAGACATAACGAGTGTCCTGATATGACACTAAACAATCAGATGGCGAGGTTACAGTAATTCTGGAGCTTTGAGGAATACGGATCACCCCTTTATTGCTATCGCTCCCAGGTCTACTCTGTCCCAGTGTGGTAGCAACTGATAGGGTCCTATCTAAGAGTCAAATAGAACTAAACTGTGTACTTGTGCTTCACTGAATTGTTTAAAATGGAACTGTTTTGACATTTAAACTGCGTACTTAAGCTAAACTGAATTGTTTGAAATAGAATTGTTTTTAATTTTAACAGTTTGTAAAAAAACTTTACATATGCTAAACAGAATTGTTTGAAATAGATATGTTTATACGTATAAAAATGGATTTGGCATTAAATAATCCACGATATTTGATGTGCCATAAACCAAACCAAACCAAACCAAATCATATATATATATATATATATATACATATATTTAAAGTGGATTTAGCGTGAAACAACCTACAATGGTTGATAGGCCATAAAACCCATTCTAACCAAATCATATATATTCAATGTATGTATATGTAGAGGATTTGGCATTAAATAACCTACAAGTGTTGATATGCTATAAAACCAAACCAAACTAAACCAATATATATATATATATATATATATATATATATATATATATATATATATATATATATATATAAAGAGGATTTGGCATTAAATAACCTACAATAGTTGATATGCCATAAAACCCAATCTAGCCAAATCCTATATATTTAATATGTATGTATAAAAATGGATTTGACATTAAATAAGCTACAATGGTTGATATGCTATTAAACCCAACATAACCAAATTCTATATATTTAATATATATGTCTAAAGAGGATTTGGCATTAAATAACCTTAAATGGTTGATATGCCATAAAACCCAACGTAACTAAATCACATATATTTAATATATATGTATAAAAATGGATTTGACTTTAAATAATCTATAATGGTTGATATGTCATAAAACCCAACCTAACCAAATCATATATATATACATACATATATATATATATAAATAGATTTGGCATTAAATAATCTACAATAGTTGATGTGCCATAAAATCAAAATAAACCAAATCCAACAAGAATAAATTATTTAAATTAATGGTATAATTTTTCCAAACCATTTAGAGGAATAACCCAATGTTAAGGAAAAAAAGTGATGCAATGATCTTGTATTTTGCATTCTTCAAATAAATCCCAGCAGAAGCCAAGATATGGGGGGGGTGTCCTCGTGGTGTAATGGTTAAAAGCGATGGTCTGCGGAATCGTAGTAAGCGAGTTCGTACTCCAGTCGCGCTATTACGTTCCCTTTTGGGCAAATACCCTTGGGAAAGGTATGAACCCCCTTATCCTCCCAGCTATGGGTTAAATTGTACCAACACTGTTCTTCAAGGAGAATGGCTTTGGCATTAAGTAACCTACAACGGTTGATATGCCATTAAACAAAGAAACCAAACCAAACCAAGCCTAGATATATAAATTGGTCTACAGTAAAAAGACAGTTCTAACAGACTTCAACAAGTGGTTAGGCATATTTAATTGTAAGCAAACATGGCTTTGTTTTAGTTTTATGACACATCAACCATTGTAGGTTATTTAATGCCAAATCCATTTATATACAATTAAACAGTTCTATTTCAAGCTATTCAGCTTACCATAAGTACACAGTTTTAATGTCAAAAATAGTTTTATTCCAAACAATTCATTTTATCATAAGTACACAGTTTCAATTAAAAAAAAGTTCTATTTCAAACAATTCAGTTTAGTATACAAAATCAGTTTAATTTCAAACAATTCCGTATAGCATAAGTACACAGTTTCAATGTCAAAACAGTGCTATTTAACGCAGTTCAGTTCAGCATAAGTACACAGTTTAGTTCTATTTGACTCATATATAGGATCCTATCAAGTATTACCAATCCAGGCCACAGAGGACCGATGGTAGTAAAAGGGCACACCGTAATCCCTAAAACTCACTATCAGATCTAGGACACTCTTATCTTTCTGCAGAGGCGCAGTTGGTGTATTCTAGCACCCCAGCTGACTGGGCAAAGCAAACATGGCTCCAACAATAGATCTGTCAATTGTAACAATAGAGAAAATACTAAAAATCATTCAAGAAGGCGATTCACTGTGGAGTGTGACGAAAGAAGTTGGTTATTCCAAGGTGGGCCTAAAATTTTGAGTAAAATTAAAGAAATAAAACGGTTTCGCCAAAAAAGTTATGAAAGCTTCAGAATATAAAACTTAAAGCATTTTATATTGAAGATACAAAATATACAGCAAAACAAATGAACGATAAATGGATTGAAAGTAGAATCACTGTTTAAAACAGAACTACGAGGTGCATACGATAAGTTTCCAGACTTTTTTCGTATGGGCATTTAAAATTGTCGTAGACTCTTGAAAATTCACTATGTTATTGCTATACATCTTATGAGATGACTGACCAATTTTTATGATTTCAGATTCAAAGGAATAGCTACAGTAGCAATTGGAATACACCCTACTAAAGCCTGATTCTCACAGCTGGTGAATTTCAAAAATGCAGTCTGGACGTGAGGACACTTTAGAAGAACGATATGCAATAGAATTCTGTTTTAAACTTGGAAAAAATGCCACAGAAACCTATGGAATGCTTCCGACTGCTTTTGGAGCATCTTACATAAATCGAGCATCAGTTTTTGAGGGGTATAAGAGATTCAAGGAAGGCAGGAAGTCTGTGAGGGATGATGAGAGGTGTGGGAGGAGTGAGGAAGTCAATACACCACAGTTGTTTGGCCAAAGGTTTAGGGTTAGGGTTAGTGTTACTATATTGAGGTTTTAAGGGAGTTCGGGAAGAGATTGGGTCGGAAGAGGCCAGCACTCTTCAAATCGGGTCAGTGACATTTCCACCAGGACAATGCACCAGTCCACAACTTCATCCTTGTCACAGAGTATTTGACCAAGATGGGCAACAAGACAGTTCCTCAGCCTTCCTATAGTCCAGACGTTGCTCCCTGTGATGTTTGGTTATTCCCTAAGCTCAGAGGCTGTCGTTATGAGACAATTGAGGAGATAAAAGAGGCTGTGACGAAGGCCATTGACACGCTCACACAAGAGGACTTGCACGGGGCCTTGCAGAAGTTGTTGGAACGGTAACACAAGTACATTGCAGCCGGAGGAGCTTACTTCGAAGGGGAGTAGAGTTTCATGTGTATACTATCAATAGAAGTGCTCATACTAAAAAAGTCTGGAAACTTATCGTGTGCACCTCGTAAAAGAAATCTATTGAATGAGATTGAACTTGTATAGTGAGGTTTGGACTTACATATCAATTTTAGGAATGCGAATGAGAAGATATTTACTTTATTTGTCCGCAATATTGGTTTATTTATCGATTTAAGCCCAGTCTGGCATTCAGCGACCGAAGAGGAGCAAATTCACTAACAACAGCTTGCGTGTTTAGATTAGACAATGCTCTACACAAATAATTTAGATATTTACTAAGTTTAGCTAAGTCGAGCAGAAGATCAAAAAAGAGGCGTTACCAGCTTACGCGTTTTTCTTGATCGATGGCAAGCTCTTTTTTTTTTATCACCTACTGTAAAATGCATACGAGAGCTGTGTATCAGGTATGCAGGCAGCACTGAGAATTGCCTTTGGGGCATTCATGTTCTACAGGAAAGCCGATATTATTCGTGAACTTGCATAATATTCTCTTTTCGACGTTAGCGGAATACAAATTGATTCCTGGTTTTTCAATTCCGTGTGTCAAAGACATACGAGCACTGATAAAAAGGTTTATGTCTATTCATCAGATCCATTTAATTGAGTGTGCTGGGAATCTGTGTACCGGATGTCTCGGTTGATTGGCTCTGAGAAAATTTGCTATTGAATTGGTTTCTAGAAATTAAGAGGCAATTACTAGACTCTAAATTCACTGCCATGCTTCTCGTCACGAGTACTGTTTGATTCGATCCCGGTGGCTAAATTTTGGTGAAAGAAGCAATCAATCAAATCAATAAACCGGTTCTGCCATGCAGGAAGACCCTAATATATTAGATCATTGTTTCCTAAAGATCAAAGAATCCTTCTTAGGCTGAACCCGACCTTGTAACACATATGCAAATTAACGACTTTGTTGTCAGAGTGAATCCATGTTGTTTGTTTGAAGCTTTGATTATTTTGTTTAGATCGTTACTTTAGTTGTGCTGTATTTAATGGCATATCAATCTTTGGGTTATTTAATGCCAAATCCTGTTTATACATATATCATATATGTTTTGTAAGCAAATAGTCTTTAGGTAACATTTTTAACTAGTTAGAATTAATTTGTTTGCACACAGTTAAAGGGTATTGCTATTAATTGCTTGCCCACAGTTAAAGGGTATTGCTATTAATTTTTCCCCAAAGTTAAAGGGTATTGCTATTAATTGTTTGCCCACAGTTAAGGGGTATTGTTATTAAATGCTGGCCCACGGTTAAAGAGTATTGCTATTAATTGTTTGCCCACAGTTAAAGGGTATTGTTATTAATTGTTTGCCCACAGTTAAAGGGTATGGTTATTAATTGCTCGCACACTTAAAGGGTATTGGTATTAATTGTTTGCCCTCAGTTAAAGTGTATTGCAGTTAACTGTTTGCCCACAGTTAGAAGTTATTGATATTAATCATTTGTCCACAGTTAAAGGGTATTGCTATTAATAGTTTGCCCACAGTTAAACGGTATTGCTATTAATTGTTTGCCCTTAGTTAAACGGTATTGCTATTATTTGTCCTCAGTAAAAGGGTATTGCTATTAATTGCTTGCCCACAGTTAAAGGGAATTGCTATTAATTGATTGCCCACGGTGAAAGGGTATTGCTATTAATTGTTTGTCCACAGTTAAAGGGTATTGCTATTAATAGTTTGCCCACAGTTAAAGGGCATTGTTATTAATGGTTTGCTCACAGTTAAAGTGTAGTGCTATTAATTGTTTGCCCTCAGTTAAAGGGTATTGTTATTAATTGCTTGCCCACAGTTAAAGGGTATTGCTATTAAGGGTTTGCACGCGGTTGAAGTGTATTGCTATTAATTGCTTGTCCACGGTGAAAGGATATTGCTATAAATTGTTTGCCTACAGTTAAAGGGCATTATAATTAATTGTTTGCCCACAGTAAATAGGTATCATTATTAATTGCTTACCCACAGTTAAAAGTTATTGCTATTAATAGCATGTCCACAGTTAAAGCGTATTGCTATTAATTGCTTGTCCACAGTTAAAGGTTATTTCTATTAATCATTTGCCCACATGTAAAGGGCATTGCAATTAATTGCTTGCCCACAGACAAAGGGTATTGTAATGAATTGTTTGCCCACAGTTAAAGGCTATAGCTATTAATTGCTTGCCCATGGTTAAAGGGTATTGCTATTAGTTGTTTGCCCACAGTTACAGGGTATTGTTATTGATTGCTTGCCCACCGTTTAAGGGTAGTGCTATTAATTGTTTGCCCTCAGTTAAAAGTTATTTCTATTAATTGCTTGCCCATATGTAAAGGGTATTGCTATTAATTGTTTGCCCACAGTTAAATAGTGTTGTTGTTAATTGTTTACCCACGGTTAAAGGGTATTGCTATTAAATACTTGCTCATGGTTAAGGGTATTGCTAATAATCGCTTGTCTACAGTTAAAAGTTATTGCTATTAATTGTTTGCCCACAGTTAAAGAGTATTGCTATTAATTGCTTGCCCACTGTTAAAGAGTATTGTTATTAACTAGTTTGCCCACAGTTAACGTGTATTGCTTTAGATTGTTTGCCCACAGTTAAAGGGTATTATTATCAATTGTTTGCCCTCTGTAAAAGGGCATTGTTATGAATTGCTTGCCCACGGTTAAAGGGTGTTGCTATTAATTCTCTCCGCACAGTTAAAGGGTATTGTTATTAATTCTCTGCCCACAGTTAAAGAGTATATAATAATTAATAGCAGTATTTGTTATTTGCCCTCGGTTAAAGGGTATTGCTATTAATTGCTTGCCTACAGTTAAAAGGTATTGCTATTAATTGCTTGTCCACAGTTAAAGGGTATTGCTATTATTTGCTTGCCCACAGTTAAAGGGTATTGTTATTAATTGTTTAACCACATTTAAAGGGTATTGCTATTAAATGCTGGCCCACGGTTAAAGGTGATGTTTATTAATTGCTTGCACACAGTTAAAGGGTATTGCTATTAATTGCTTTACCACAGTTAAAGGGTATGTTTATTAATTGCTGGCACACAATTAAAGGGTATTCCTATAAATTGTTTGCACACAGTTAAAAGTTATTGCTATTAATAGTTTGCCCACAGTTAAACGGTATTGCTATTAATAGTTTGCCCACAGTAAAAGTGTATTGCTATTAATAGTTTGCCCACAGTTAAAGGGTATTGCTATTAATGGTTTGCCCACAGTTAAAAGGCATTGTTATTAATGGTTTACCCTCAGCTAAAGTGTAGTGCTATTAATTGTTTGCCTTCAGTTAAAAGGTTATTGTTATTAATCGCTTGCCCACAGTTAAAGGTTATTGCTATTAATAGTTTGCACACGGTTAAAGTGTATTGCTATTAATTGTTTTCCCACGGTTAAAGGGTATTGCTATAGATTGTTTGCCCACAGTTAAAGTGTATTATAATTAATTGTTTGCCCACAGTAAAAGGGTATCATTATTAATTGCTTTCCCACAGTTTAGAGTTATTGCTATCAATAGCATGTCCACAGTTAAAGCGTATTGCTATTAGTTGCTTGTCCACAGTTAAAGGGTATTTCTATTAATCATTTGCCCACATGTAAAGGGCATTGCTATTAATTGCTTGCCCACAGACAAAGGGCATTTTAATGAATTGTTTGCCCACAGTTACAGGGTATTGTTATTGATTGCTTGCCCACCGTTAAATGGTTGTGCTATTAATTGTTTGCGCTCAGTAAAAAGTTATTTCAATTAATTGCTTGCCCACATGTAAAGAGTATTGCTATTAATTGTTTGCCCACAGTTAAATAGTGTTGTTGCTAATTGTTTGCCCACGGTTAAAGGGTATTGCTATTGAATACTTGCTCATGGTTAAGGGTATTGCTATTAATTTCTTGTCCACAGTTAAAGGTTATTGCTATTAATTGTTTGCCCACAGTTAAAGGTATTGCTATTAATTGCTTGCCCACGGTTAAAGAGTATTGCTATTAATTGTTTCCCACTGTTAATGTATATTGCTTTAGATTGTTTGTCCACAGTTAAAGGGTATTATTACTAATTGTTTCCCCTCAGTAAAAGGGCATTGTTATTAATTGTTTGCCAACGGTTAAAGGGTATTGCTATTAATTCTTTCCGCACAGTTAAAGGGTATTGTTATTTATTGTCTGCCCACAGTTAAAGAGTATTTTATTAATTGTTTACCCACAGTTAAAGGATATTGCTATTAATTGTTTAACCACAGTTAATGGGTATTGCTATAAATTGTTTGCCCACGGTTAAATGGTATTGTTATTAATTATTTGCCCACAGTTAAAGGGGTATATAATACTTTATAGCAATATTAATTTTTTGCACACGGTTAAAGGGTATTGTTATTAATTGTTTGCCCACATTTAAAGGGTATTGCTATCAATTGTTTGCTGACTGTTAAATGGTATTGCTATTAATTGCTTGCCCACATGTAAAGGGTATTGCTATTAATTGCTTTCCCACGGTTAAAGGGTATTGCTATTAATTTTTTGCCCACAGTTAATGGGTATTGGTATTAATTGTTTGCCCACGGTTAAAGGGTATTGCTATTAATTGTTTGCCCACAGTTAAAGGGTATTGCTATTAATGGTTTGCCAACAGTTAAACGGTATTGCTATTAATTGTTTGCTCACAGTTAAACGGTATTGCTATTAATGGTTTGCCAACAGTTAAACGGTATTGCTATTAATTGTTTGCTCACAGTTAAAGGGTATTGCTATTAATGGTTTGCCAACAGTTAAACGGTATTGCTATTAATTGTTTGCCCACAGTTAAAGGGTATTGCTATTAATGGTTTGCCAACAGTTAAAGGGTATTGCTATTAATTGTTTGCCCACAGTTAATGGGTATTGGTATTAATTGTTTGCCCACGGTTAAAGGGTATTGCTATTAATTGTTTGCCCACAGTTAAAGGGTATTGCTATTAATGGTTTGCCAACAGTTAAACGGTATTGCTATTAATTGTTTGCTCACAGTTAAACGGTATTGCTATTAATGGTTTGCCAACAGTTAAACGGTATTGCTATTAATTGTTTGCCCACAGTTAAAGGGTATTGCTATTAATGGTTTGCCAACAGTTAAAGGGTATTGCTATTAATTGTTTGCCCACAGTTAATGGGTATTGCTATTAATGGTTTGCCAAAAGTTAAACGGTATTGCTATTAATTGTTTGCTCACAGTTAAAGGGTATTGCTATTAATGGTTTGCCAACAGTTAAACGGTATTGCTATTAATTGTTTGCCCACAGTTAAAGGGTATTGCTATTAATGGTTTGCCAACAGTTAAAGGGTATTGCTATTAATTGTTTGCCCACAGTTAATGGGTATTGGTATCAATTGTTTGCCCACGGTTAAAGGGTATTGCTATTAATTGTTTGCCCACAGTTAAAGGGTATTGCTATTAATGGTTTGCCAACAGTTAAACGGTATTGCTATTAATTGTTTGCCCACAGTTAAAGGGTATTGCTATTAATGGTTTGCCAACAGTTAAACGGTATTGCTATTAATTGTTTGCCCACAGTTAAAGGGTATTGCTATTAATGGTTTGCCAACAGTTAAAGGGTATTGCTATTAATTGTTTGCTCACAGTTAAAGGGTATTGCTATTAATGGTTTGCCAACAGTTAAACGGTATTGCTATTAATTGTTTGCTCACAGTTAAAGGGTATTGCTATTAATGGTTTGCCAACAGTTAAACGGTATTGCTATTAATTGTTTGCCCACAGTTAAAGGGTATTGCTATTAATGGTTTGCCAACAGTTAAAGGGTATTGCTATTAATTGTTTGCCCACAGTTAATGGGTATTGGTATTAATTGTTGCCCACGGTTAAAGGGTATTGCTATTAATTGTTTGCCCACAGTTAAAGGGTATTGCTATTAATGGTTTGCCAACAGTTAAACGGTATTGCTATTAATTGTTTGCTCACAGTTAAAGGGTATTGCTATTAATGGTTTGCCAACAGTTAAACGGTATTGCTATTAATTGTTTGCCCACAGTTAAAGGGTATTGCTATTAATGGTTTGCCAACAGTTAAAGGGTATTGCTATTAATTGTTTGCCCACAGTTAATGGGTATTGGTATTAATTGTTTGCCCACGGTTAAAGGGTATTGCTATTAATTGTTTGCCCACAGTTAAAGGGTATTGCTATTAATGGTTTGCCAACAGTTAAACGGTATTGCTATTAATTGTTTGCCCACAGTTAAAGGGTATTGCTATTAATGGTTTGCCAACAGTTAAACGGTATTGCTATTAATTGTGTGCCCACAGTTAAAGGGTATTGCTATTAATGGTTTGCCAACAGTTAAAGGGTATTGCTATTAATTGTTTGCTCACAGTTAAAGGGTATTGCTATTAATGGTTTGCCAACAGTTAAACGGTATTGCTATTAATTGTTTGCTCACAGTTAAAGGGTATTGCTATTAATGGTTTGCCAACAGTTAAAGGGTATTGCTATTAATTGTTTGCTCACAGTTAAAGGGTATTGCTATTAATGGTTTGCCAACAGTTAATGGGTATTGGTATTAATTGTTTGCCCACAGTTAAAGGGTATTGCTATTAATGGTTTGCCAACAGTTAATGGGTATTGGTATTAATTGTTTGCTCACAGTTAAAGGGTATTGCTATTAATGGTTTGCCAACAGTTAATGGGTATTGGTATTAATTGTTTGCCCACAGTTAAAGGGTATTGCTATTAATGGTTTGCCAACAGTTAATGGGTATTGGTATTAATTGTTTGCCCACGGTTAAAGGGTATTGCTATTAATTGTTTGCCCACAGTTAATGGGTATTGCTATTAATGGTTTGCCAACAGTTAAACGGTATTGCTATTAATTGTTTGCTCACAGTTAAAGGGTATTGCTATTAATGGTTTGCCAACAGTTAAAGGGTATTGCTATTAATTGTTTGCTCACAGTTAAAGGGTATTGCTATTAATGGTTTGCCAACAGTTAATGGGTATTGGTATTAATTGTTTGCCCACAGTTAAAGGGTATTGCTATTAATGGTTTGCCAACAGTTAATGGGTATTGGTATTAATTGTTTGCTCACAGTTAAAGGGTATTGCTATTAATGGTTTGCCAACAGTTAATGGGTATTGGTATTAATTGTTTGCCCACAGTTAAAGGGTATTGCTATTAATGGTTTGCCAACAGTTAATGGGTATTGGTATTAATTGTTTGCCCACGGTTAAAGGGTATTGCTATTAATTGTTTGCCCACAGTTAATGGGTATTGCTATTAATGGTTTGCCAACAGTTAAACGGTATTGCTATTAATTGTTTGCTCACAGTTAAACGGTATTGCTATTAATGGTTTGCCAACAGTTAAACGGTATTGCTATTAATTGTTTGCCCACAGTTAAAGGGTATTGCTATTAATGGTTTGCCAACAGTTAAACGGTATTGCTATTAATTGTTTGCTCACAGTTAAAGGGTATTGCTATTAATGGTTTGCCAACAGTTAAACGGTATTGCTATTAATTGTTTGCCCACAGTTAAAGGGTATTGCTATTAATGGTTTGCCAACAGTTAAAGGGTATTGCTATTAATTGTTTGCCCACAGTTAATGGGTATTGGTATTAATTGTTTGCCCACGGTTAAAGGGTATTGCTATTAATTGTTTGCCCACAGTTAAAGGGTATTGCTATTAATGGTTTGCCAACAGTTAAAGGGTATTGCTATTAATTGTTTGCCCACAGTTAATGGGTATTGGTATTAATTGTTTGCCCACGGTTAAAGGGTATTGCTATTAATTGTTTGCCCACAGTTAAAGGGTATTGCTATAAATGGTTTGCCAACAGTTAAACGGTATTTCTATTAATTGTTTGCCCACAGTTAAAGGGTATTGCTATTAATGGTTTGCCAACAGTTAAACGGTATTGCTATTAATTGTTTGCCCACAGTTAAAGGGTATTGCTATTAATGGTTTGCCAACAGTTAAAGGGTATTGCTATTAATTGTTTGCTCACAGTTAAAGGGTATTGCTATTAATGGTTTGCCAACAGTTAAACGGTATTGCTATTAATTGTTTGCTCACAGTTAAAGGGTATTGCTATTAATGGTTTGCCAACAGTTAAAGGGTATTGCTATTAATTGTTTGCTCACAGTTAAAGGGTATTGCTATTAATGGTTTGCCAACAGTTAATGGGTATTGGTATTAATTGTTTGCCCACAGTTAAAGGGTATTGCTATTAATGGTTTGCCAACAGTTAATGGGTATTGGTATTAATTGTTTGCTCACAGTTAAAGGGTATTGCTATTAATGGTTTGCCAACAGTTAATGGGTATTGGTATTAATTGTTTGCCCACAGTTAAAGGGTATTGCTATTAATGGTTTGCCAACAGTTAATGGGTATTGGTATTAATTGTTTGCCCACGGTTAAAGGGTATTGCTATTAATTGTTTGCCCACAGTTAATGGGTATTGCTATTAATGGTTTGCCAACAGTTAAACGGTATTGCTATTAATTGTTTGCTCACAGTTAAAGGGTATTGCTATTAATGGTTTGCCAACAGTTAAAGGGTATTGCTATTAATTGTTTGCTCACAGTTAAAGGGTATTGCTATTAATGGTTTGCCAACAGTTAATGGGTATTGGTATTAATTGTTTGCCCACAGTTAAAGGGTATTGCTATTAATGGTTTGCCAACAGTTAATGGGTATTGGTATTAATTGTTTGCTCACAGTTAAAGGGTATTGCTATTAATGGTTTGCCAACAGTTAATGGGTATTGGTATTAATTGTTTGCCCACAGTTAAAGGGTATTGCTATTAATGGTTTGCCAACAGTTAATGGGTATTGGTATTAATTGTTTGCCCACGGTTAAAGGGTATTGCTATTAATTGTTTGCCCACAGTTAATGGGTATTGCTATTAATGGTTTGCCAACAGTTAAACGGTATTGCTATTAATTGTTTGCTCACAGTTAAACGGTATTGCTATTAATGGTTTGCCAACAGTTAAACGGTATTGCTATTAATTGTTTGCTCACAGTTAAAGGGTATTGCTATTAATGGTTTGCCAACAGTTAAACGGTATTGCTATTAATTGTTTGCCCACAGTTAAAGGGTATTGCTATTAATGGTTTGCCAACAGTTAAACGGTATTGCTATTAATTGTTTGCTCACAGTTAAGTGGTTTTAAGTATTGATACCTAACACTCATAATTTTATCTAGTATTATTCATTTGTTTGCACACAATTAAATAATTTCAAGCATTGCTATGTAATACTAATGCATCAATTTAACATTAATCATTTGTTTGCTCAGTGGAAAATAATTTCAGCTATAACAGATTATCAAATAATTCTATTTGACTCATAGTATCACTTGTTTTTAGATAAATAGATCTCAGCCGACTTGGCTGAGATTTATCAACCTAAATGATTTAAAGTATTCAATTTTGATATATGTGATTCTTTTCATCAAGAGTTCCCTGACTCATTCTCTCGCAATCCGTCCCTATCGCCCTTCGCTCCTAGCAAATCTTTTTGACTTCAGCCTGTGTCTGCACAAAGCTGATGTATATAAGTCCTTGCTAGTCGGCCAACACTGGTGTGTCCATGTGTAGGAGTCCAGAAGAGAACGTTCTTCATGTGTTACTCCTTATTTCCCCACCAGTACTCAGCATGTTTAACTAGGATGTTTGGTAAGATGGGAGCTAAGTGGCAGTACAGCTGCTATTTTTTGGGATGCTGCTTACAGGATTTATTCAAAACAGAACATAGCATTCTTGCGTAGTTCCTATATAACTTTTTCTTCATGCGTTACATTAGCAAGTGGTGCATCCTTACAGTAGTACCGACAAAGCCACAGCTTGGAAGAAATCCTGTTTTATATCATCAGAGAGAACAAATTTCCATATGATCGACAGTCCACAAAAAAGGCAATATATATATATATATATGTACGAAAGTTATTTTTGGATTTGAGATTAATATAATCAGAATTTTGTAATATTTGTATGAGTTTGCAGCGCGTATATCGTGAGATAATACGTCCGGTGGAATTATGGGAAGGTAATTTACTACGAGTTCGTTCCGGATGGTCGAACAGCTGGAGCAGATGTATGCCATTGTGCGGCAAAAATACCCGGGATTGGTTAACAAGAAGCGAACTATTCTCCAACAAGACATCGCAATATCTCATACCGCTCAAACAACCCTGAGTTAACTCAAAGAATTAAGGGAATTGAACTGATGCAATACCCAGCATAATCTGGATCTAGCTCTCTCAGATTATTACTTGTTCCAATCCAGAGCTAGATTCATGCAATCGCAACGCTTCAACAACCAAAATGAGGTGGAAGCTTTAGTAAAAGGTTTCTTTTCCTTGAAAGACAAGAATTAGTTAAGTTTAGTTTGGTTTAAAGAAGGAACGATCTCCCATGGACTCCTACATATGGATACACTAATGTTGGTTGACCAGTAAAATTTACATTCACCAGCCTTGTGCTGATACTGAGTGCCGTTTAGAGGACTTACAAAGAGCGATGGCCAATAGAGACGGACGGTGAGAGATAGGCATGGATATCCATGTTGTCGGCACGTCATGATGATGATAATGATTCTGAGGAAATTTTTGAGCAAATTTTTAACGAACATTAATAATTCTGTTGAATATTAAACATTTGTTTGCATACAGTGAAGTGGTTTCAAGTATTGCTGACACTAATAGTTTTACTTGCACACAGTTAAATGGTTCCAAGTATTGCTATTTTACACTAATAATTCTATTCAACATTAATTTATTTTTTGCACTCATTTAAAGGGTCAAACAATTCTGTTTGAACCATAGACAGGATCTTAAAGGGTACTCCCATTTCGGAACAGAGTGGACCTGGGAGTAATGGCAATGAAGGGCTACTCCACATTTTCTAAAGGTCCGGCATTATTGGAGCTTCACTATCAGATATAGTTTAGAGTCAATTTCAGGACACTCGTTGGAGGAGGGAGGCTTTACCCCCCTGCAGAGGTGTAGTCGGGTTATTTTACTGTTCCTCCCATCAACCAACTGGGCTTATTCTATTTGTGTTTGGGCTCTGAACTAATATGTCGATATTACACCACACCAGCAGCATTATAAAAGAACAGAAACAACCTGCTGATCTTGTACCATCTCATGTGAGATGAACTTTTAAGATCTTGAAGATATTTCTCCGACGACTGGAGATGTTAAAACTTTCTCATTAACTCAAATAGTTGTCCCCAACAAAAGTAAAAGATGCTGCATAAAAACTGTCAATTGAAAAAATATTGCCTTTTTTCACAGATAGGTATATTTGAACTATTCCCTTCCTTTTTACCACTTTCATTTGTTTTATGAACTCTGTGAATTTTCTATCGCATTCACGCTCATACAGACTTACGAGATGCATACGATAAGTTTCCAGCCTTTTTTCGTATGAGCATTTAAAATTGTTGTAGTCTCTTAAAAATTCATTATGTTATTGCTATACATCTTATGAGATGACTGACCAATTTTTATGATTTCCAGTTCAACTGAACAGTTACAGTAGCAATTGGAATACACTCTACTAAAGCCTGATTGTCAAAGTTGGTGAATTTCAAAAATGCAATCTGACACTTTGTGTTTTAAACTTGGAAAAAATGCCACAGAAAAGTATGGAATACTTCAGACTGCTTTTGGAGCACCTTGCAGGAATTGAGCATCAGTTTTTGAGTGGCAAAATAGATTCAAGGAAGGCAGGGAGTCTGTGAGGGATGATGAGAGGTGTGGGAGGAGTAAGGAAGTCAATACACCACAGTTGATTGGCCAATGAGTTAGGGTCAGGGTTACTATGTCGAGGTTTTAAGGGAGTTCAGGACGAGATTCCGTCGGAAGAGGCCAGCACTCTTCAAATCGGGTCAGTGACATTTCCACCAGGACAATACACCAGGCCACAACCCCATCCTTGTCACAGACTATCTGACCAAGATGGGCATTAAGATAGTTCCTCAGCCTTCCTATAGTCCAGATCTTGCTCTCTGTGACTTTTCGTTATTCCCTAAGCTCAGAGGCTGTCGTTATGAGACAATTGAGGAGATGAAAGAGGCTGTGACGAAGGTCACTGACACGCTCACACAAGTGGACTTCCATGGGGCCTTGCAGAAGTTGTTGGAACGGTACAACAAGTGTATTGCAGCCGGAGGAGCTTACTTCGAAGGGGACTTGAGTTTCATGTGTATACTATCATACCAAAAAAGTCTGGAAACTTATCGTATGCACCTCGAATATATTATTCCTATCCAATTTATTCTATTCATTCTTTCTTTCATATTATTGTTCAATGAAGAGAAATCTTGTTTGAAAAGAACACTTAACGTCACTCATTTGTCTTTTGCTAAGTTACAATTGAAATGTCTTGTTTTAATCTGTTCCTCCATGTGCCCATTATTTATATAATTTAAGATAATCATTACCCCAAGCCAATAATCTCGTTATCCAGCATTAAAATACAAATTTAAGTTGAGATATTAGCCGCAACACTATATGTAAAATTGCAGGCGGTCATGGTGTAATGGTTATCGTCGAAGGAAATAGATACGATGACCCGAGTTCAAACCTGGACGAGGCTGTTTGCATTTCACATAGTGCTAACACCCATGAGGAAGGTATGAATCTAACTATTCTCTCTCCACTTACGGGTAAATAGTAGGGCAGACTAGGCTCTTTAGTTTTGGTTAGGCAACCAGTCTAGGCGAAGGAAAAACCTGAATTTAAACCTGTTAAAATCGACTTAAAAATTGACCTTGTGTCACACCCTGCTCATGCAGAGGGTTAACGAGTTCGAGCTGACAAAAAAAAAAAAAAAAAAAAAAAAGCAGAAAGTACCCTGCAAAAACAATTACCGACGCCGACTACGCCGATGACAGCGATTCTAGCAAATACACTCAACCAAGCCGAAATGCTACTGCATAGTTTGGAACAAGCCGCCGCAAGCATCGGCCTCCATGTCAATGCACACAAAACTGAATACATGTGCTATAACCAAACGGGTGACATTTCCACAGTAGACAAAACCTCTCTGAAACTGGTAGACAAGTTCACCTACCTAGGAAGCAGTGTCTCATCGACCGAAAAAGACATCGACACGCAACTAACCAAGACATGGACAGCTATCGATAAGCTATCGATCATATGGAAGTCAGACCTGACCGATAAAATGAAACGCTGTTTCTTACAAGTAGCAGTCGTGTCGACACTATTATATAGATGCACTACTTGGACACTAACAAAACGGCTGGAGAAAAATCTAGATGGCAATTACACGAGAATGCTGCGAGCAATATTGATCCTGGAGGCAAGACCCCACAAAACACCAACTATACGGCTACCTACCTCCCATCACGAAAACTATCCAAGTTAGACGAACCAGACACGCGGGACACTGCTGGAGAAGCAGGGACGAGCTCATAAGTGATGTACTCCTATGGACCCCCACATATGGTCGAGCAAAAGCAGGACGACTAGCACGAACATACAGCATCAATGTGAGGATACGAGGCGTAGCCCTGAAAACCTGCCCGAGGTGATGAACGATAAGGAGAAGTGGCGAGAGAGGGTCAGGGATATCAGTGCTGGCGGCACGACATGATATATATATATATATAAGAATAAGAGTACTATTCATTTTATTTCTTCTGTGCAGGAAGATGCTGAGGGCGCATATATTTGAATTCTAAGAACTTCTCGCTGCTGTACAGATCCAGTTTGCGGGCCACATGTGGCCCGAGGGCGGCAGTTTGTCCACCTCTGATCAATCCACTTGAAATATTGGCGCCACAAAAAAGATTTGATTTGTTCTAGACTTACCTAAGCTATGCAAGAAGAGAACCTATCTTATGGCCGAAGATGTGTGTTTCCTACCAGTGACAGTGGCAAGGCCAACACCCAAATTTTGAATCCCATTTTCCCAGACTAATAGCTACTTCATGATTGAATATTGTCACAAAACAATCTTGCCTTGTTGACGGGGCTTAGAATATGCTGACGGCCATCTACCACCTATCTCGAAAACCAACCAAATAAGACGGACAAGATATGCGGGACATTGTTGGAGAAGTAAGGACGAACTCATAAGTGACGTTCTCTAATGGACTCCTTCTCACGGGCGTACAAGTGTTGGGTGACCAAGTAGAACTTATCGACAACAGGTCTGTACTGATGCAGGATGTAGCCTGGAAGACCTACTGGAAGAGATAGACGATAGTGACGATTGGCGAGAGAGGGTCAGGGAAATCCATGCCATCGGCCCGTGATGATGATGATGAACTCTTTCAGAAGAGTAAGACCCCCCAAATAATGCGCTCTGGAAATGACATTAAACTGAATATGATAGTAACTCCAGTTCTGGAGTTCTGGGAAGTGTAGCGCAACCCTTCATTGCCCTAACTCCCAGATCCACTCTATTAGTGGAACATGTTAGGGTTCAGTCAATGGGTCAAATCTTTATCATCTTCATCAAGGTGTGCCGACAGCTCGGATTCCCTCGACTCTTTCTCGCCACCCATCCCTATCAGTCTTAGCAAGTTCTCTAGATGGTACCCAGAGTTCGCACAGAGCGGAAGAATATAAGTTTTTGACGGTCGAATAATGCTGGTGTGTCCATGTGTAGTAGTCCATAAAAGAAATGTCGCTTATGAGTCTACTTCTCCAGCAGTGCCCAGCATATCTTGCTGGTCTCATTTACATGGTTTGTTTGATGAGTGTAGTAATTTGAAACCATTCAACTGTGAGTAAATTATTTGTATTAGACAAGAATACTTGAAACCATACAACTGTGATCAACTTATTTGTATTTGACAGAAATACTTGATATCTCATAACCATGTGCAAAACCTCAGAAAAAACCCCCTAAAAACAAACAAACAAAAAACTTAAGAAATAACTAACCTCTAGGCAGAAAATAACCCCAGACGAATTGACATGCCATTTGAGTCAATCAATCAGTCAACTCAATCTTCCAGCCCATATTTCCCCTTATGTAGTCTCGTGCTAAACTAAACTTAGTAAATATCAATATATCTTGTACTACTCGGCTAAAATCCAACGTTAACTCATATGTGAACGTTTCACATCACACACGGAACAGAAAGCTCGAGCCAAGAGAGAGAAGACACACCCAAGACCTTAACCCCTTAGTCCTGGTTTTTGAGCCAACCTCCGCTACTGGCTCAGGGACTACGTGTAATTAATTGCTTGCCAATGTTTTTATGATTCATCGCTTAAGCTTTTGACGTCCCACTCCGCTATAACTGACCAGAAAATCAAATTGGACTTTAAAGTCATTTATAGCATCTAAAGCCATCGCTGCTCAAACTTTGTGCATTTCTTTTGATGAACGAATTTCATTGGCTAAAAATATCATAAAGAAACTGATCTTATCTGTAAGGATGACATATCAGAGCAGCCGACTGAAATAAAGTCACGGGACTGAGAAGTAAAAATTACCATCCAATGAATGAAAAGCTTTCATTCATCTGACTCCAGTCGTGCTCTTAGGTTCAATTTCAGGTCTCATTGGGCGCCCCATTCATTCGGCCTTGTGCCACATCGAATCAAAGAGCTTCGTAAATTACTTAGGTTCAATTTCAGACAAATACGCCCAGGAAAAAGTATGAACTCGATATTTATCTGGCGCCTTACGCACAAACGAGTATGGAACATGACTTTTTTTTATTGTTGAAATCAGGCGGAGCCCATACACGCCCGGCGGCTCTAAAAATGTCTTGAGCCTCGTTGGTATTCCTCTAAAAAGGTGCTGTCCATATTTTCAGCAGTATGTACACAATTACAGTCAGTTTCGGTTTCGGTTTCTTTTTTTAATGGCATATCAACCTTCGTAGGTTATTTAATGCCAAAGCCATTCTCTTAGAAGAACAGTTGCGGTACTATTTAACCCATAGCTGGGAGGATAAGGGGGTTCATGCCTTTCCCAAGGGTATTTGCCCGAAAGTGAGCGTAGTAGCGCGACTGGTGTTCGAACTCGCGTATTACGATTCCGCAGTCCATCGCTTTAACCATTACACCTCGAGGACACCCCCTAAAATTTCAATCTTCACTGAGTACCCAATACCTTTCTCCTTGTATCGTACTAAATTGAGCCTACTAAAATTAGTTTAGTTATATCTATGTGTCATGGTTATTTTAACTTTTGTGACCTAAAATTTAAATGGCCCAATCAGCTGAGGCTGTAGAATGCACCGACTGCACCTTTGCAGAGGGGTAAGACTCCCCCAACGAGTGTCCTGATATGACACTAAATAATCTGATGGTGAGGCTCCAGTAATGCTGGAGTTTTTGGGAATGCGGAATACCCTTTTATTGCAATCGCTCCCAGGTCTACTCTAACCCGGAGTGGTAGCACCTGATAGGGTTCTATCACTGGGTCAAGTAGAACTAAACAGTGTAATTATGCTAAACTGAGTTGTTTGAAATAGAGTTGTTTTGTCATTTAAACTGCAAACTTAAGCTCAACTGAATTGTTTGAAATATGACTCTTTTCACGTTTGTTTGTTTGTTTAGGTTTTATGGCATATCAATCTTTGTAGGTTATCTAATGCCAAAACCATTTTTATACAAATAAACAGTTCTATTTCAGTTGAGCATAAGTACACAATTTAAATGTAAAAACGTTTCTATTTTAAGCAATTCAGTTTAGTCGAACAGTCCTAATTCAAACAATTCAGTTTAGTAGAAGTATAGTTTTTGTTTACACACAGTTAACAGTCAAAACAGTTCTACTTCAAACAATTCAGTTTAGCGTAACTACATTTTCAATATCAAAAACAGTTCTTTTTCAACCAATTCAGTTAATCAAAGGTACGCTGTTTAAATATCAAAGCAGTTCTATTTTAAGCAATTCAGATTAGTATAAGTACACAGTTTAGTTCTATTTTACTTATAGATAGGACCCTATGAGGTGCAACCCCTCTGGGCAGAGTGAACCTGGGAGTGATGGCAATAAAGGGGTACTGCGCATTTCCTAAAGCTCCAGCAATGCTGGAATGTCTCCATCAGATTATTTAGTGTCATATCAAGGACACCCGTTGAGTGGAGGTCTTATCTCTCTGCAGAGAAGCAGTCGGTGTATTCTACAGCCCCAGTCGACTAGGTAATTTTTGACATTTAAACCGTGTACTCATGCTAAACTGAATTGTTTGAATAGAAATGTTTTGACATCTATCTGTGTGTAAACAAAAAAACTGTACTTATGATAAACTAAATTGTTTGAAATAGAACTGTTTTGACATTTAACTGTGTGTAATTTGTTTGAAACTGTTATCAAAATGACTTAATTCGGTGTTAAATGACCCAAAAAGAGTTGATATGCCGTAAAACAAACAAAACAATGAACCAACTAAACTAAGATTTATATGATATAGCCATGTAGATATTCACACAATATTAACTTGACAAGCCTTTCCAGAATGCACTTACCCAGTCGGAGGGGTGCTGTAGAATACACCGACTGCATCTCTGCAGAAGAGTAAGACCCCACCCACCAATTAAGTGTCCTGGATATGGCACTAAACAATTTGATGGTGAGGTTCCCGTAATGCTGGGGCTTTGGGGAATGCGGAGCACCCCTTCATTACCATTGCTCCCAGGTCCACTCTGGCCCGGAATGGTAGCACCTGATAGGGCTCTATCTATGGGTTAAATAGAACTAAACTGCATACTTATGCTGAACTGAATTGTTTGAATAAGAACTGTTTGACTAGACTGAATAGCTTGAAATAGAAATGTTTTCAACAATTAAATTGTGTACTTACAGTTATACTGCGTACTTATGCTAAACTGAATTGTTTGAAATGGAACTGTTTTTGACATTGAAACGCTAAACTGAATTGTTTAATATAGAACTGTTTTGACATTTGACTATGTAAACAAAATCTATACTTATACTAAACTGAATTAGCTGAATTAGAACTGAATAGCTTGAAATAGAAATGTTTTTCAGAATTAAACTGTGTACTTATGCTAAACTGAATTGTTTGAAATAGAACTGCGAAAGTGCATATTCCGATGGCCAGTTATGGGGAGATATTGAGTGGGCGATTGAACCATTATATAACTCAGTGTACCGGAAATTTAACCAGTTTGGAGATCGGAGAGTTTGGAGAAAAGTTGTGGTAGAGAAAGCCAGGACCCGGCAGAGAGCTGGGCCCCCGGGCCTCCGGTTGAGCAGCCCTGGAGAATGGGAAAGAAACACAGTTATTGCCAATAGAGTAGGGGTCAATGTGTTATAGTTCTGTTCGGTCTCCAACTCCCTCTCACACACAAACCTTTCAAATAAAGTGAGAGGTATGTTTTTTTAAAGAAGTGTCTTCTCTCGTCATTATTGTGTCGTCGTTATGACTCTGCATGCATATGAAGATGTATATGTATTATGTTTGTATAGTTGGTCTTGGTTGTGACTATGCAACACCAGGACTGGAGCCTCACTATGAGATTGTTTATTGGCACTCGTAGGGGAGGTGTGTCATCCCTCTGCAGAGATGCAGTTGGCGTATCATTTAGTCCCAGCCGACTGGGCTACGATCTATATATGAGGGTTGGCTGATAAGTCTATAAGTTGACAAAGATACTCTCATGGAATGTTAATAAATAATGGCCACACACTTCTTCTATCGGTGTTGCAGTGCTTTGGTCCCATTGGTCAAAAAAGTCATCCACAGCAGATATGACTTCATACGGATTTTTTAGCCCACCCTCGTATATATATATATATATATATATATATATATGCATGTTGTAATCATTCGTTCTCCAGTTATGGATAAATAGTAAGGTCGACTGGACATTTTAACCTCAGTATAGCAACCAGTCTAGGAGAGAGAGAACTGAAATCAAACCTGTTAAAAATCTACTTAAAAATTGACTTTGGTTCGTATCCTTCTCGAACGAAGGCGTTGATATATATATGTATATATATATATATATATATATATATATAAATGATATGTGCTTAAATTCATACGTTGATAGAAATATATTCTGGTTTGTTTTTTTATCTAATTGCATACCAACCTTTGTGGGTTATTCAATGCTAAATCTATGCTTGTAAAAGAAAAGTAATGGTACTATTCAAACTGTAGCCGGAGGAACCAGATGGTTCATACGGGATCTGTTTTTAGTTATAGCCGAGCCCACAAGGATGAGACACACTGTTCCCCAATACAGAGGTCAGGTAGGGCTGTCGGTCGAGGCCGCCTGACATGGATTCCAGGAAGCCGACATTCATGTCACGCTCTTCCCCTCTCTCGAGGTTTACTGCCTCACGCCTGAGGCGCCTATTTTTAGGGGAATGCCGATGGGGCACAAGGTATTTTTGGAACCGCCAGGCGTATGTGGGCTACGGTCACGTGCCTGGTTCTCACAATAAAAAAGGCCATGTGCCATTCTTATACGTACGTAGGGCGCCTGAAAAATATCGGATTCATACTTTTTCCCAAGGGTATTTGTCTGAAATTGAACCTGATAGCGCAACTGGAGTTCTAGGGAGCATTCTAGTGCAATTTTGCCACTGGGACTCCCCAGATATATACAGATAGAATAAACCGATATGAATAAACTAATTGTTATGTAGAAGAATGTACCGATACTGACTCGTGGTTCGAACACGGATCTCTAGCCAACAAACACAGGTGTTAAAATGGATTGTACTACTGGAGTTCACGTGACTAGAAGTGGTGGATATAAAAATAGGTTAGATAGAGGTCTGATGAGAGTAGAAACGTATGTTAATTAGAGATGAAATGTAACATTGCGAATTAGTATTGTTTAGCATCTCAGACTCAGTATTCGTCATTGTAAAAAAAAAAAGAAGATTTTAAGTATCGGCCAAAATCAGTGTCACGACGTACGGTTAAATACTTAATAAATATGTAAAAATTAGAATTTAGGAAATATATGAAAATTAATATATATATATATATATATCTAAAAACCGGCTCATTGGCTTGTGGGTAGAGTGTTCGCCAATGGTCCGGGAGACCGGGGTTCAATCCCAGATCGCGTCATACCAAAAACTTAGAAAATGGTACTTTATACCTTCTTGCTTAACACTCAGCAATATAAGGTACGTATCAAGGGTAAAGTGGAGCAATCATGGGAAATGAGTAGCGCCCTCCCTTACACCTCGGTCTACTAGCTACTGGAAAAAGAACCTTTGGGTCACCCTCGACTACACTCGCCAACTTTTTATACCTCAAAAACAAAAAGATCCTTAAAATATGTATCTTTTTGTTTAAGGCTTCTTGTGTGAAAGGTCCTAGTCTAATGTCTAATTGCTTACTAATCATTCTGGTGATTGGTTCATGTGTTATTTTCGGTGGGTTTCCTAGTAGGTTTTCGAAGTGCTGTTTCCACAGTTTTATTCTTTCTTGTTGGTTTGCTGCTTTCAGTTTTGCTTTGGCTGTGCTCTTTCTTCTACTCACTTCGTTTATTGTTTGCCAGGCTAGCCTAGATTGTCTATCTTCCACCGAGTGTCTAATCTTATCTATCTGATTTTGAATGTATTCTGTCTGTTCCTTTATATATATGCCTGCTAATTGATATTGTGCCGTTTTTAGTTTTCGGGCATCTGTGTTTGTTGGGTTTGTTCGATAGCTTTTGGAGGCTGTTTTCACTAGTGCCCGTTTTTCTCTCACCGCTAACGTTTCCCATGGGACTCTACCGAGGCATAACACTAACATCCATAGCAGCCAAAATCTACAATGCCCTTCTACGAAACCGCATAGAACCCAAAATCGACATCATGCTTAGGAAAAACCAAAATGGCTTCCGAAGAAATAGATCCACGACCTCACAAATATTAACCACCCGTAGAATCCTTGAAGGTGTACGGGCAAAAAACATACAAGCGACATTACTATTTGTCAACTTTACCAAGGCCTTCGATTCCATTCACAGAGGAAAAATGGAACAAATCCTACTAGCATACGGCCTACCTAAAGAAACCGTAGCAGCAATAACGATTCTCTATAGAAACACCAAAGTGAAAGTACGATCACCAGATGGAGACACAGATGGAGACACATTGTAACAGTAGTACTACAAGGGGACACGCTAGCTCCATACCTCTTTATCATTTGTCTAGACTACGTACTTAGAACATCGATTGATAAAATCAGAGAGAACGGCTTCGAGCTGACAAAGAAAAGAAGCAGAAGGTACCCCGCAAAAACAATTATCGATACCGACTACGCCGATGACATAGCGATACTGGCAAATACACCTGACCAAGCCGAAACACTACTGCATAGTTTGGAACGAGCAGCAGCAGGCATAGGCCTCTATGTCAATGCACACAAAACGGAATATATGTGCTATAATCAAACAGGTGACATCTCCACTCTAGACGGAACCCCTCTTAAACTAGTAGACAAATTCACTTACCTCATCAACCGAAAAGGACATCGACACAAGGTTAACGAAGGGATGGACAGCTATCAATTGGCTATCGATCATATGGAGATCAGACCTAACCGATAAAATGAAACGCAGTTTCTTCCAGGCAGCGGTCGCATCAATACTGCTATATGGATGCGCTACATGGACTCTAACAAAATGGCTGGAGAAGAAGCTAGACGGCAATTACACAAGAATGCTGCGAGCAATCTTGAACAAGTCCTGGCGGCAACACCCCACAAGACACCAATTGTACGGCCACCTGCCTCCTATCACGAAAACTATCCAAGCTAGACGAACCAGACATGCAGGACACTGCTGGAGAAGCAGGGACGAACTCATAATAGATGTACTCTCATGGAGCCCCACATATGGCCGAACAAAAGCAGGACGACCAGCACGAACATACATTCAGCAAGGCGGAGGCGATGAACGATAGGGAAAAGTGGCGAGAGAGGGTCAGGGATATCTGTGCTACCAGCACGACATGATGATCATGATGTTCAAGGCTTAAGTTGACCTAAAAAACTGGTTGATTGTTCCTAAAGGTCAGTTAAGTGCGAGACATTTGTTTTTGATTTTAAAGGTCAGCGAATTTATTTAATTTTTCGGTTGTCAACTAACTTCATCGATCATAATGATGAGACGGGTCATTTCGTAAAACATATTTTTCTAGTCCTTATCTTAAAGGTCAATGTCAAAAGAGAGATTTAATTTTGCTCTACCCTAAATAAAGGTGAACTGGGCATGGCTCGCCCAGTCAGGCGAGGCTGAGAATTTTTTGTTCAACCCCATTGCTCTAAACCTGTCCCTATTGGTCAAAGCATCTAAAAAGGGTTTTTCCTATACCTGTTAGATATAATCCTGAACTAGGATTGGATGACCAATGGGAATACGACTCCTAATTGTCTTTTATTGGACAACCAATCAGAAACCTTTTTTAGTCCAGATATTGATCTATAAATATGGGATGGAAAAACGAATCTTCAGAGAGGATGAGAAAAGGGACCAAGAGGAAACTCAAGACTGCCAAAGAAGCATCCCTTCTTTTCTAGACCCGAGGCACTCCAAACAACCTTCAGATTTTACAAAAATTCAAAGTCCTTGACTTTAGAGACATTGGTGTCATTCTAACCGCACCTCATCGTCACTCTTCCTCTCTCGATATTTTTTCTTCTTTTTGCCAAGAAAGCAAATATCGTTTGCTTGTTATTTATTGTCCCACAAACGTGTTTCAATTAAAACGAATTTTTTGTTGTTTGTTAAACAACGGGTTTTCTCTATTCTTTGAGTTGCTAGACCATCTAGCCACTCATATTACCTGACTTTCAGAAGAAGATCCGGCTGAATTGTGTCAGCCCCACTCCGTGGATCTTTCAAACACAGCGTGGGCACAAAAGGATTTGACAAAGCAAACAGCCAGAAGATAATGTGGTTGTCACGAACACAACAGCCACAACAATTACTGTGACTAGTAGTCACACCACATTGGGCTCTGTGACTAGTATAGGACCACATTACCTCCCCACACACATGGAACATTACAAAAACGGCGACGAAGAATAAATTCGAAGATTATAAAACTAACGAAGAAAGAGGATAATTTATGAACGTCGGTGTGTGTTTGTGTGTGTATATGTGTGTAGTGTGTTTGTGAGAGAGTGTATATATGAGTGTGTTTGTTGACGTGTGTGCATGTGTGTGTACATATGTAAGTGTGAGTGTGTGTATGTGTGTGTGTGTGTGTGTATGGATTTACCAACCCCTCCACACAACAAAAGGTCAATCTTTAAGCAGAGTTTTCCCGATTTGAATTAAGAGTTTTCTTTCTTTTAGACTGGTTGCCGTACCAAGGCTAAAGAGCCCAGTCTGCTCTAATATTTATCCCGTGGCGGAGGGAGAATAGATCGATTTATATAATTCCCATGAGTACTAGAGATATGGAAAATGTAAATTGAAGATTTTAACTTGGCTTGCTAGGTCCATTTCGTACGAAAATAACCATTACACCATAAACTTCTGTGTGTGTGTGTGTGTGCGCGTGTATGTGTGTGAGTGTGTGCGTGTGTGCGTATGGGTGTGTATCCGTGAGTGTGTGCATGTGTGTGTATACATGAGCTTGTGTGTGTATGTGTGAGTGTAGGTGTGTGTATGTGTGTCAGCATGTCTGTGTGTGTGTATGTTAGAGTGCCGGCTCATTGGTCTAATGGGTAGAGTGCTCACCAATGGCCCGGGAGACTTGGGTTCAATCCCAGGTCGCGTCATAAGACTTTAAAAATGGTACTTGATACCTCCTTGCGTAAGACTCAGCATTATAAGGTACATATCAAGGGTAAAATGGAGCAATCCAGAGAAAGGAGAAGACCCCTCCCCTACATCTCGGTGTTGTAGCTATTGAAAAGGGAGCCTTCGGGATGCCCTTGACTTCGTGGTCGCCAACTTTACTTTACTATTTAAAGCAATATCAGATTTCAACCCAACGGCAACAGCTCTCTCATTGTACCGAAAGGAGAAGGTCAAAACAGTCTGTCGCTTGCCTGACAACGATTAGGGGGTGGGGGCTAGGCTACATTGGGTCTTGCCCTTACATACATACATTGGACCTCTCATTTAAAAGACCACGTGTCGCACAGTACAACTGAAAGGTTTTACTCAAAGACAAGTTACGGTAAAAATCCAATCTAACGGATTTAAAAACAGAAAACAAGTCTCCCAGAATGTAAATGGTTTGTATTACAACAGCTACAGAAAGCTTATTGATTGGTTAAACATTTTTTGTAATAGAGTTAATAAAATCGTGGTGACTTTTTTTTCTGATTCTGATTTTATTTATTTATTTATTTATTTATTTATTTATCTTTTTATGGAATATATTCGCCATTGGCAAATACAGTTATTTTTTTCTCCATCTGATCAAGTCGATGTTTTTATTCAATTTATTTTTTTTTCTAACAGAAAAAGAAAAGATAGTGAATAAGCCGGATATTAAGGTGACATTTACTGGTTTAAATTATTGTTTTTTTCTTTTACATTTTAAAGAAAATTCTATTTCTCTTGGCATTTATACACTTTTTGCTATGAGATGTCGGCAAATTTGTAAAACATCGTCAACTTTTGCTTATTACAGAAAAATAGCTTCTATATCAGTAGAACAACCGATCCTTACGGCAAATTACTTAAGAAGCATTTACATTAAGAAAAAAAAAACAATTTTTTCTTCGATTTCATATTGCGACTAACGCTTTTTCATGTGTTTTTATGACATAACTTTTTTACAGAATTAAAGAAACTCATTGTCGTTTTTAAAGCAGATCATATATCAAATTAGATCAATACCCGTTAAAAATCATTGGATTATTTAAGTATAGATCGATAACTTTGCTTAATGTCTGTTTCTGTCGAGAACCATAAAGCAAGTAAATATTTTGCTCCTTATTATTGGTATTCATGTTTTTCGGGTAGGAACAAGGGTTTGTGTTCTGGTAAACAAACAAAAAAAGTCAGTCTTCAAGGGAATTAGATCCTGTGTTAGCACCTTACCATTCCACAAAAGAAAATTACGCTTTCGTGACACTAAGATGTAAATCCGAGTGCCAGTTCCACAATATACAACACAATTTGTACAAACAAACGTAGACGAAAGAAAATTGACAAAAACAAGAATGTCAAAAAACAAACAATTTTACTTTATCCCAACTGGACAAATAGCAAATACAAAAGTTGTGAGGTACATAAATTTTGCTACGTATAGAGGTGTGTGTGTGTGTGTGTGTGTGTGTCAAAACAAGAATATTTTTAGTCAAGAATAACAGTAAGAAAGAGAGAGGTCAACTCGTACTTACATGTGTATGTGTGTGGGTATGTGTGAGTCTTGGTATGTCTAAGTCACTTAATCTATTGGTCATTCAAGTCCACTGTTGGTGTGTTAATGTATATGAGTGCTTCTGATTTTTTTTTCTTCCACGTGTATCGTCTTGTGTCATCTGTGGCCGCCTGTGTGTCACCTCAGTGTGCAACCTCCGCGTTTGAACTAAAAGATTCTAGGTTCTTTTACTTTTTGAGTGGATTGAAATTAGATATTTTACGTTTACGCGGGTAGATTTTATTTCGGGTCAACTAAAATTCAAATGTACGGACTTATGAGTAAACACAACTAGTGACCTGATTTAACCTATGAGAATCGTAGAAATGACTTATTTATTGTGGCGCCTATTTTTTGGTTCTATAAAAAATCTTTCGGCAAGTTAGTGTTTGATCCGTTTTTTTCGAGAATGTTCTCATCTCTATGTGTTTGCTGATTGGCTTAAAATATTCTAAGTAAGTGAGGTTTGGATTCTTTGTTTTCTAGAATATTCTGATTTACGTTTTCTTAGTTAATTTAACAAAAAAAAGTGTGGATCCTATAACATTATTCATAAGCAACAAACTATTTTTGTTCTTGCTAATATGTTATCTGTGGCTTTATAGATTAAGCTGTCTACGCATCGAATTTGCCTTCGTAGAGTGGTAAGCACTTAGGATCATAAAATCTTGATACAGGAATTGAATGTCATTTGTCAACCAGACAGGAAAAACAAATGGTCTGGTTTTTACTTAAAAAAAAAAAAAATGAAATTTGGGTTTGGGAGATAGGGTGACCGGAGTTTTGTGGGTCTTTCTAAATCTTTATTTGAAAATTTCTCATTATTTCTTTGTCTGAAGATGCAGACCTAACATTCTTAAAAATATAGGTTCTGCTGAAATAAATATTATTACAAAATATGAGTAATTTTTAAATGTTTTTCTTTTAAATGGTATATATATATATATATATATATATACATTAAAAATATTTTTCATTTTTTATTTTCTGATCGGGGAATTATATATTATGTAGTGTGTTCGCCAATGGTCCGGAAGACCTGGGTCCAATCCCAGGTCGTGTCATGCCAAAGACTTTAAAAATGATACTTGATACCTCCTTGCTTAAGACTCAGCAGTATAAGGTACGTATCGAGGGTAAAGTGGAGCAATTCAGGGAAAGGAGAAGCACCCTTCCCTACACCTCGGTGTAGTAGCTATTGAAAAAGGGAGCCTCCTAGTTGCCCTCGACTACGGTCGCCAACTTTACTTACTTTATCATGATTAGAAAATCCGACAAACACTGTGGGCGAGATACGGAACCACTGAACAGCTGTTTCGACCTTATTAGGTCTCATCAGCAGTGTATACCGTGATCTCCCCCCTGTGGTCACGCATTTACCATGACTAGTTAATTTAGCCTCGATAATGTGCGATGTAGACCTTTCGCTCAGTGGTAGAGTTTCGGCTCTGTGGTTGTTAGCTCGATCTCCTATTAAGGTCGAAAGAGCTATCCAGTGGTTCCGTATGGCAAACGCAGTGTTTGCTGGATTTTCTGGTCATGGTAATTCACTTTATAATATATATACGAGGATCATTCAATAGATAAGCCGAATTTTGTCAAAAGAGTTGGCAATATAAAGTACTGTAAAACCTTTTTCAAAGAAATCAACAGTTGCGTGTCTTTTCATGTCCTAAAAGACTGTAAGCGCTACCTTCTTTACTGACCTCTGCGCCATAAATTTTTTCTTTACTGAAGAGTCTCTGTGTTTCCACAGTATAGACCGTTTTTTCGACTCAGGATCATAGTGTCAAACGCATATTTAGCCTATTTGCAAACATTTTTGGACTAAAGCATGCTTCCCCGTTCTCATCACACATTCGTCAGTAAATATCACATAGTTTGCATTTTTCAGCCAATAAAAATTTCATGATAGACCGCTGTTCAAGCTTGTAGCACTCTGATTTTCTGCCATTTTGAACAGCCTCGATTAAAATGATATTTGTTTTATAAACACATTCCAAACAGTGCTGATTTTATATTTATGGAAAAAGTGCAGAAAATCTTTTTGCTTTTATTCCATCCGAAATTCCCCTTATTAATTGAATACGTATCAAATTTATATATATATATATATATATAGTCATTTACAAACAGACTGTTTCGTTGTATCACAACTTTTCAGTGTGGCTAGACACGTAGGACGCTTGAAGCCGGGATCGAAACCCGCCCAACTTCACGTTAGACTTAGTATCAGACCGCTCGAGCAACAAGGGTACCACGTTAGCTAAGGAATTATAAGGTATTATGTAGCAACAGGTGCCCGTGGTGTAATGGTTATCGTTGCCGGATGTGGACACGACGACACGAGTTCAAATCCTGGACGTGAATGATTGCATTTCACATAGCACTAATACCCTTGGGAAAGGCATGAATCCAAATATTCTCCCTCCAGCTATGGGTAAATAGATTGGTGAGGCGACTAGTCTAGGAGAAGGAAAACTCTGAATTCAAACCTGTTAAACTCCGCTTAAAAATTGACCTTGTGTCATATCCTGCCCGAGCGGAGGGGTTGGGTAAATATGTAGCAGCAGCAGCAGCGCTCGTTTGTTTACATTTTTAAACTCTATCGGCTACCAGAGTGCTCAATTCTTTCGAAGAGCTTTGCATCATGCAAATTCCCTTTATTGATTGAATAAGTATCAAATTTATGTATATATATATATATATATAGTCATTCACAAACAGACTGTTTCGTTGTATCACAACTCTTCAGTGTGGCTAGACCCACG
Source organism: Sepioteuthis lessoniana (assembly GCA_963585895.1). Taxonomy (NCBI): domain Eukaryota; kingdom Metazoa; phylum Mollusca; class Cephalopoda; order Myopsida; family Loliginidae; genus Sepioteuthis; species Sepioteuthis lessoniana. The sequence goes on from OY757918.1 coordinate 97,731,382, forward strand.
AAGTGCTTCAAGCCGACATCGAAACCCGGCTGACTTTACGTCAGTCGTATATGTTACCCCAGAGGCATCATCATTCTTCGAGTAAGTGAATAATTTTTTACGTTTTTATGTTTTTACATTTACGCTATCGCCGACCTGGTGTGCTATTGCATGTCTATATATGGCGACAAATATACAATGGATCTCTTTCGTCACAAGTTCTAAAAACTTTTATTGCATTCTTTTATCTCTCGAGTCACTGAGAATAGAATGATATTTGTATTTGCCCAACCTCTCCAGCACAAGCAGGATGTGATACAAGGTCATTTTTTAAAACTGGCTACAGCTGTTTTCCTTCTTCAAGACTGGTTGCCTAACTAAAGCTAAAGAACCCAATCTGCAAGAAAAGGCAAACTGGATTCATGCCTTTTCCAAAGGCTTTAGCGCTAAGTGAAACGTGAACTGCCTCGTTCAGGATTTGAACTTGTGTCTCCAAATTCATTTCCAGCGACGATAGATGATGTTAATCAAAGTCATCATGATAAAACAGTATGAGAGATTCGTCTTATCTCTCCGAGGGTGTCCTCGTGGTGTAATGGTTAAAGCGATGGACTGCGGAATCGTAGTAAGCGAGTTCGAACTCCAGTCGCGCTATTACGTTCTCTTTCGTACAAATACCCATGGGAAAGGTATGAACCCCCTTTTCCCCCTAGCTATGGGTTAAATCGTACCACTAATGTTCTTTTAGGAGAATGGCTTTGGTATTAAATAACCTACAAATGTTGATATGTTATTAAACAAAGAAACCAAACCTATCTCTCTGTCCCGTTTCTTTGCACTTCTGAGTACGAGCTAGCTCCAAATCTTACTTTCTGACTGACTCGCTCTGACTCACTGAATGTCTTTATCTCTTCATCTATTTATTGTAATCTGTCTCGTAAAATCAGAGTCATGTGTTTACATTCGTAATTTCCTATTGTAAATCGGATCCTGTACTGGACCCTTTGTAAATGGTCAATGCACCGATGAACCTACATACCTCTTAATTACACTAACCAATCTAATTGTTCTTACAATTCCTTTGTTAGACTTGTGCCCGTCGTTGGGTAATAAAAAACGCTGACTGTATCCTCTACTGACGGGTAAGATCTACCTCCCCCCCCAAAAAAAATGTTGGCTTTGTCGGCTGGGGCCGCAGAATACACCGACTGCATCTCTGCAGTATGGGTAAGAATCCCCCAACGAATGTCCTTGATAGGACACTAAACAATCTGATGGGGATGCTTTAGTAATACCGGAGCTTTGGAGAAGGCTGAGTACCCCTTCATTGACATCACTCCCAGGTCCACTCTGAGCCTGAGTTCGTAGCACCTGATTGGGTCCTATCTATGAGTCAAATAGAACTGTTTGACATTTTAACTATGTACTTATGCTAAACTCAGTTGTTTGGGAAAAAAACTGTTTTTACATTTAACTGTGTGTAAACAAAAAACTGTATTATGCTAAATTAAATTGTTTGAAACAGAACTGTTTTTCCATTTAAAGGTGCATAAACAAAAAATGTATTTCAACAAATGACTGGTCTGAAGTGGTAGCATCTGATAGGATCCTATCTATGAGTCAAATAGAACTAAAGTGTGTACTTATGCTAAACTGAATCGTATGAAATAGAACTGTTTTTACACTTGTGTGTATTCGTATTAGATAGAAATAAGTGAAACCATTTAACTGTGTGAGAAAAATGAGCTCAGATTCGTTTAAAAATATTAATCCAATATATGTATAAAATGATTTGGCAATAAATAACCTACAATGATTGGTGTGCCATAAAAGCAATCCAAACCAAAAAAATGTGTCCTGGTATGATATTGAACTGCATCTGATTGCAAGGCTCAAATTTTAGAAATCTCGAGAACCCCTTCATCATCATTACCCCCAGATCTATTCTGGTTTGGTTTCTTTGATGGCATATCAACCTTGGTGGGTTATTTAATACCAAAGTCATGCATGCAGATGAAGATTACTAATACTATGTGAATCATAGCGGCAGGCATAAGGGGTGCGTACCTTTCGAAAGTGAAAGTAGATGAGTGACTGGAGTTCTAACTCGCTTACTACGAGGCAGCAGTCCAGCACTCTCACCATTGTGTCTACACTGACCCGGAGTCATAATTTGTGTCAGGGTCTTATTAATAGGTCAGGCCGATCTGTTTAAAAAATCTTTGGTTTCGTTTACACTGAGTGCAAAAAAAAAAAAAAAAAAGAAAAGATTTTAGTTGGTTGGTTGGATTTTATGGTATATCAACTTTTGTAGGTTATTTAACGCCAATCTTCTAGTTCGTATTAAAAGTGATGCACACACTGTGAAGAACAATATGCGTCTATATATCTGAGATGAAGTGTTACTATTCTCAGCTCATGTTGGACTTCTGGTTTGGTTCGGTTTGGTTTGTTGGGTTTTATGGCATATCGACCTTTGTAGGTTATTCAACGCCAAATCCATTTTTATGTAAATAATCAGTTTTATTTAAAACAATTCAGTTTAGCATGAGTACACGGTTGAATTGTCAAAAACATTTCTATTTCAAACTATTCAGTCTATTCAAACAGTTATATATAACAATTTAGTTTAGGGTAAGTACAGTTTCAATGTCAAAGACAGTTCAATTTCAAACAGTCCTGTTTTGCACAAGCACGCAGTCTAAATATAAGTAAAGTTTAATTGTGAAAAACAATTCTATTTGTATTCAGTTTAGTCAAGCAGTTCTAATTCAGTTAATTCAGTTTAGTGTAAGTACAGATTTTGTTTACACATAGTTAAATGTCAAAACAGTTCTGTTTAACAATTCAGTTTAGTGTAAATACAGTTTCAATGTAAAAACAGTTCAATTTCAAATAATTCAGTTTAGCATAAGCACGCAATTTAAATGTATGTACGGTTTCAGTTTAGCATAAGCACGCAGTATAAATGTAAGTACGGTTTAATTGTCAAAAGCATTTCTATTTCAAGCCATTCAGTTTAATCAAACATCAATCAAACATCAATTAATCAAACAATTCAGTTTAGCATAAGAATGCCGTTAGTTCTATTTAACCCATAGATAGGACCCTATCAGGTGCTACCACCCCGGGCCAGAGTGGACCTGGGAGCAATGGCAATGAAGAGGTGCTCAGTATTCCCCAAAGCCCCAGCATTACTGGAACCTCACCATCAGACTGTTTAGTGTCATATCCAGGAAGCCCAGTCGCGCTATTACGTTCACTTTCGGGTAAATACCATTGGGAAAGGTATGAACCCCCTTATCCTCCCTGCTATGGGTTAAATAGTACTGCTACTGTTTTCTAGAAAGCTGGCTTTGGCATTAAATAACCTACAAAGGTTGATATGCCATTAAACAAAGAAACCAAACCAAACCGATTACTTAATCTCTTGGCATAAAATAGATCTAAGTTATTTGAAATGCCGTTAAAATCAATCAAGCGAAACAGAGTTGATCAAATGAAATAAATTTAAGCAAATTTTTATCTGGAAAGAACATTGTGAAATATGACATTTTGAATTGAGAGAAAATATTGAAAAAAAAAAAGTCTTTACTTAAATAAAACAGTTAAAACGAATTTAAGAAATAATGATTGCATAATTGATCAATTATCTTAATTGAATAATTATGATTTGAGTATCAGCTATTGATCATTTTTACTTTGCACATTTTATCTGCTTTTCGGAGGGAAATTGAAATTGTTAAAAAATATCAGAGAAATCCAGTGATATTTAAAGCTAATAAAATGGTTTTTAAAATGTATTACTTGTTTGAAGTTTCTTTCGGTACTGATTTTCGCTGATATCAAAGCCGAATGTCTCTTAAATATTTCTATGAAATTCAAGAATATTTTTGCAAGTGCGTGTTTTTGAAATGAAAAAGTTCTCCTGTGACAGGTGACACAGTATAAACAAAATATTCATATTTCAAAAATCTAAATCAAGATTGATTGATTAATTTAAACACTTCCACGGTTATTTTATGTCAAGAGGTTGGGAAAATGCGTTGATGTTAATACTTTTTGTGTACTTGCAACTAAAAAGCTTTTTTTGCACACTGTCTTGTGTAACATGAATAATTTTTAAACAGATCTATTTGATCCACAAGTGGTACCACACGAGAACAGAGTATTACTCCAAACTCCTAGATTTTCTGAACTAGAGCCTCACCACCAGATGCAGTTTAGTGTCATACCCAGGATACCTATTTTTTGGCGCAAGGGGAGTGGTCTTACCCCTTTTGAAGAGGATACAGTCAATATATTCCAAACTTCGTCGATAAAGCTTTCTAAATCAAAATTTTAAAATCTGAATTGAATTTCCACATTATTAGAGTGGTGTAGCCTAGATAGGTTAGACTCTTATCTTTAAAGGAATTTGAGCTGATTTGTTTGTCCACAGTAAAATAGTATTGCTATTGAACACAATAATCCTTTATTCTTCCTGAATAAAATGGCGGGGGTGTCCTCGTGGTGTAATGGTTAAAGCGATGGACTGCGGAATCGTAATAAGCGAGTTCGAACTCCAGTCGAGCTATTACGTTCACTTTCGGACAAATACCCTTGGGAAAGGTATGAACCCCCTTATCCTCCCAGCTATGGGTTAAATAGTACCCCTTCTGTTCTTCTAGGAGAATGGCTTTGGCATTAAATAACCTACAAAGGTTAATATCCCATTAAACAAAGAAACCAACCAACCAATAAAAAATTCTGTGCATTGAATTACCATGACCAGAAAATCCGGCGAACACCTACGGACCATATACGGTAACACTGAACAGTTGTTTCGACCATACTAAGTCTCATCAGCAGTGTATAGCGTATTCTCCACCACTGGAGATCGAACCAGCGACCACAGATTTCAGTGCGGAAACTTTACAACTGAGCCACCAGTTCATATCGCCCACAAGTGACGCCAAATCAACAAGTCATGGTAATTGCACGGCCAAATAACCTAAATGTGTCTTGCAAGTTACATCCATACTCTTTCCAGAGGACACTAGGCGCCTTTGGTGGTGTAATGGTTAGCAAGCTCGACTAGCAAACCTACACGAATGAGTTCGAGTCTCATTGGGTGCCCCTTTCATATGGCCCTGTGCCACATCTAAGCAAAAAGCTTAGTAAATTACCTCTTTCCAGAGGACACGGTCACCCCCCCCACCCAGGGCCACGTCTTCCCAAGAAGCTTAGAAATACGCATCCGCGTAATTATTATACATCTGGGGCAAGGGAATAGATGTACATATCTTTATTTTTTAAGTAGAGGAATTAATATTGTGAATTGAATTACCACGACCAGAAAATCCGCCGAACACCTATGCAGATGAAGAGACCTAATAAGGTCGAAACAGCTGTTCAGTGTTCCCGTATATCGTGCGTAGGTGTTCGGCAGATTTTCTGGTCGTGGTAATTCAATTCACAATATTAATTCCTCTACTTAAAAAATAAAAATATATACCTAAAAAATTCTGTTCAATATCAACTGTTCATTTGCACCCAGTTAAATTGTTTTAAGTATTCATATTTAACAGAATGATTATTTGTGGGACAACAGTAAAATTGTTTCAAGTATTGCTATCTAATACTAATAATTCTAACACTAATCATTTGTTTGCTAATAGTAAAATAGTTCCAAGTATTACTTGCCCAGTCGACTGGGGCTGTAGAATACACTGACTGCATCTCCGCAGAGGGGTAAGACTTCCCACCAACGAATGTCCTGGATATGACTTTAAACAATCTGATGGTGAGGTTCCAGTAATGCTGGAGCTCTGGGGAAGGCGGAGTGTCCCAGGTCTTCTCTGACTCTGAGTAGTAACACCTGATAGGGTCCTATTCATGGGTCAAATAGAACTAAACTGTGTACTTATGCTAAACTGAATTGTTTGAAATTGAACAGTTTTGATATTTAAACTGTGTATTTATGCTGAATTGAATTGTTTGAAATAGAACTGTTTAGACATTTAACTGTGTATAAACAAAAATCTGTACTTATACTAAAATGACTTTGGTTAACGACTGACCAAACTAGTATAAACAATATCCCCCCCCCTCTCTCTCTCTATATATATATATATATATATTAGCTGAAATTGTATAAATAGCATTGAAAAAGTGTTGGTATAGCCAGACAAATTCAGTTTACTGCCGAATGATCCTTTGGTTTTGGAATGTAAATAAAAAAGACATCATGATTGTACAGGCAGAACAGAGTGATCAGCCTCTGGACAGATTTATCTATAAAGAGAAGAAAAAAGCGGCCATTTGCTTTTATTTGGGCATTGATACGAGACGGTCGTCACGTCTTCTTTATTCTACTATGGCTGGTTGGTTGATTGGTTGGTTGGGTTTTATGGCATATCAACATTTTTAGGTTATTTAATGTTAAAGCCATTTTTATACAAATAATCAGTTCTATTTCAAACTATTCAGTTTAGTATGAGTACACATTCTGTCAAGAACATTTCTATTCCAAGCTATTCAGTTTAGTCAAACAGTTCTAATTCAAACAATTTAGTTTAGCATAAATATAGTTTTTTTTTGTCCACACACAGTTAAATGTCAAAACAGTTCTATTTCAAACAATTCAGTTTAACCTAAGTCGCTGTTTAAATATCAAAACAGTTCTTTTCCAAGTAATTCTGTTTAGCAGAATGACACAGTTTAGTTCTATTTGACCCGAAGATAGGACCCTATCAGATGTTACCACTTCGGAGTACTCTGCATTCCCCAAAGCTCCAGCATTACTGTAGCCTCACCATAAGGTTGTTTAGTGTCATATTTAGGACACTCGTTTGGTGGTCTTACTCCTTTGCTGAGAGGCAGTCGGTGTATTCTACAGCGCCAGCGGACTTGGCAATATTCTGCAATGTTAATATTATAAAATCGTAACTTTTCCGTTACAATGCTCGATATCCAAGATAGAGTTACTTGTATTGGTTCAGCCAGTTTCAGATTTAAGCGTGAAAATAACAGTAGCGATACATCTGTTTGTATTTTTAATTCGTTTTTAAATTCGTTTTTGCATTTACAAGGAATGCAGCAAATGAAAAGTCTGAGAAAGGCCGTATGAAAGTGCATATGAAAGTGCAGCAGTCAAGCCGAACTTTCATCTCGACATGATAACTTGAAAACTGCAAACGAAAAGAAAAGAAAAAAAAAAAAAAGAAAAAAAAAAAGAAAAAAAAAGTCTTAGTGTATTTACCGTTCCATAAAGCTGGTCATTAATTTGATGTGGATGTAGAGGGGGTCCTAAGACGGGGGCAATATCCTTGTCACTTGTACCAGTGCATCGACTCACATTGACTGGGGAAGTGTCTTTGCAGCAGCTTTTCGGCACGTATATTCTTTCATCTGAAATGAAACAAAATTAGAACCAATTACTAAAATAATAATAATAATAATAATATGCAATGACAGAGACGAAACGATCAATCACATAATAAGCGAATGCAGCAAATTAGCACAGAAGGAGACGAGACACGATTGGGTCGGGAAGGTGATCCACTGGGTAATGTGCAAGAAATTTAAATTTGACCATACGAATACATGATATATGCACAATCCAGTACCAGTCCTAGAAAATAACACACAAACTCCTAAGGGACTTTGACATACACACGGATCACCTAATCTCGGCCAGAAGACCAGACCTAATAATAATCAGCAAAAAAAAAAAAAAAAAAAAAAAAAAAAAAAGAAAAAGAAAAAAAGATTGTCGACTTTGCTGTCTCGGCTGACCACAGAATAAAACTGAAAGAATGTGAAAAGAAGGATAAGTACCTCGACCTTGCTAGGGAATTAAAAAAACTATGGAATATGCAGGTGATAATTATACCAATTGTAATTGGTGCGTTTGGAACAGTAACTAAAGGATTACTAAAGGGACTGGAGGAGTTGGAGTTGGTGGATGAGTCGAGACCCTCCAAACGGCAGCATTATTGAGAACGGCCAGAATACTGAGAAGAGTCCTGGAGACTTGAGGAGACTTGCTGTCACTCAGACTCCAGCGTTAGCTGATGGGAAAAACTCTAATGAGTTAATCATCATCATAATAATAATTTGAAGAATAGGAATGAGAATACGACAAATATCACTGAACAAAAATCAATGATGGCAAGAATTATCAGAAAACAGTAATAATACGATTTCAAAGATCCTTAGACATATCGACCCAGAAAAAACAAAATAGGAATGACTTGATAGGGACTTGCAACTTGCACGGTTAAACACATTCTTATAGAATGCAGAGCTTTCGCTGTTATCAGAAAGCGATTTTTCAAAGTAAATAGTTTAACCGATCTGTTCGAGAACGTCAAAATAGATGACGTTCTGTCCTTCTTGAGAGAGACAGAGTTGTACCAAAAATATGACGACTTACAACTGTTTAATCTTGTGCAAACAAATGAAATCCTGCTTATAGAAAATTTTACCTACCTAAGTATTCGTTTAGAAATCTTTGGTTGAATATGTATATATATATAGAGAGAGAGACAGAATTTGGCGTTAAATGACCTACTAAGGTTGATATGCCATTAAAAACCCAACCAACCAACCAACCAACCAACCAACAAAAAACTTGATAGGGAGAAATATTCACTGGAAACTGTGCAAAAGACCGGGATTTTACCATGCATAACAGTGTCATGTGAATAAATCAAAATCTGAAAAAGGTTAAACACTGTAGGAATTTGAAATTTAAATGGGACACATATATCGGAAGAAAAACAACTCTACGGATATTTCAAGAGATAAACAACAAGGAACTGTATACAAGATCACACAGACTTTATAACGCAGAGGACACTTGAAGAGAAAAACTAAATTCACATTAGAATTAGCATAGAACAATTCTGAGAGGGCAAAATATTTAAAGGATATGACAGAATAGGAAATATCTTGCAAAATGAAATTAGAGTAAGTTAATCTTTAATGATATACAAAAGTAGACATAATTGGGTGGGAACGGTGATCCACTAAGAATCGTGCTAAAGAATGGGATTTTGCCTTCCATTCCAAATATATATGAACAAACCAGTTGCTAGCCTAAAAAAAAACTTTAGCGGCTAAATAAAGAAATAATGGGCGAAGAAAAAAAAAACCAATTGTATTGTGAATACTATTTCAGAACATTAAGATGACAACTATACCGATAATTAGCAGAGCACTCGGAACAATTTTGCAAAAAAAGACTGAGAGGAAAGGAAATCCAAGGAAACACTGAAGCTATCCAAATAACTGCATCATTGATACTGAGGAAAGTGCTAAAGTAGCGTTGATACCTGTTGTCACTTGTTCTCTTGTGAAAGCAACAATAAAAAAATTAGAAAACTTAAAGGAAATGTATAAAGCCCCATAGAGAAGCTATCGACAATTTCAACGTGAAAAGAAAAGGAACAAGAATATTTATTTCAGTATTGACGACGGTGTCAATTCGATTATCAAAATGTAAGTGAATTTCACCTGGCACATTAAAGACAAAATTATTATGCTAATTGAAAAATAGAAGAAAAAGAAAACTATAAGAAGTATATAATTCGATTAAAAAAAACAAAAACAAAACAAAACAAAAATGAAAGCAACACTAGAATGGTTGCGCAAAGAGCACTTGAAAAAGAAAACGAAAACGTAATTGAAGCTTAGAATAGGTTCGTTAGAACAAAGAACATCAAAAAGAAAAAAAAACAAAACCAAAAAAACAAACAAAACAAGATATAAAAAACAACCAAAAAAAAAAAAAAAGGAAAAGCTAAAAACAAAAAAAAACCAAAATCAAATGTCACGAGTACAAAGAGATTTTTAATCAGTCATAGAAGAGAATAGAAGGAAGTATCTTGGAAAGAATAGAATCAGAAACCCGATTGAGTAGGAGCGGTCATTCATTGGTAGTTATGCAAACAACTTGGATATGACCTTGCAGAAAAATCATACATATGGTGAATCACAAAATACTGGTCAATAAACCCAATAAAAGACTAGGGGAACTGGAAATCAGAGGAAAAAAAAAAGACCATCTAGACCACAGCAGTGTTAAGATCAGCTAGGATACTTAGAAGAGTCCTGGAGACTTAAGGAGGTTTGCTGTCATTCAAACTCTAGCGAAAAAAAAAAACGTGTTGATTGAAAATAATAATTGACCTTGCTGACAGATAGTATATAAACAAACCAGAATCTGTGCTTGAAAATGAAATGCAGAGTATTCTCAGGGACATTAAGATAAAAACGGATAATCCAATCCTGGCCAGAATACCAAGTTTAGTATTATTAAACAGGATGATATTTAATAAATATTACAATTCCAGCGAAACTAAATGAAAAAGAAAAGATATATAAATACTAGGACCTTGCCGGAGAACTAAAAAAAAAGGAATGAAAAATAAAAGTGATGGTGATAAGAACTGTAGTTGGTGCCCTTAGAATGGTCCCCGAACGGCTGTAAAAGAGTTTGGAGATCAGAGGAAGAATCGAGACCCTCCAGACGACAACGTTGTTATGATCAGCTCGAAAAAGAGTTCCGGTAATCTGTATAGACTTGTCACGCAGATTTGAGTAGAAAAACACCAGTTAAAACTGGTCTTAAAATCTCTCATATGTTTGTTTGTTATTTAATGGCATATCAACCTTCTCGGGTTATTTCATGCCAAATCCATCCTTTTTAGAAGGACAGTAGTGGTACTATTTAACCTATCGACGGGAGTATAAGGGGCTTTACACTTTTCCCAAAGGTATTTGTTCGAAATAGCGCGACTGGAGTCCGAACTCACGTACTACGGTTCCGCAGCCCATTGCTTTAACCATTACACCACGAGGACATTTAAACAGACAGCAGACTAATGATTTATATTCAATTGAATTGTTTGAAATAGAACTGTTTGATCATTTAATTGTGTGTAAACACTTGCCTGATGTTTGATTGATTTGTTAGAGATACAAGGCAATACTTGGAACCGTTTACCTGTGTGCAAACAAATAATTGATAGTAAATAGAATTATTTATGTTTCATAGAAATACTTGAAACTATTTAACTGTGTGCAAAAAATAAGCTCAGGCCCATTTAAAAATGTTATCAACAAAATGTATGCATTCAATAAGTTTCCAGCCTTTTTTTGTACAGGCATTTAAAATTGTCGTAGACCCTTGAACATTCACTATGTTATTGCTATACGTCTTATGAGACGACTGGCCAATTTTTATGATTTCACGTTCAAATGAACAGCTACAGCAGGAATTCGAATGCACCCTACTAAAGCCTGATTTTCAAAAATGCAATCTGGACGTGAGGAAGAACGATATGCAATAAAATTGTGTTTTAAACTTGGAAAAATGCCACAGAAACGTATGGAATGCTTCAGACTGCTTTTCATTGCATGAATCGAGCATCAGTTTTTGAGTGGCATAAGAGATTCAAGAAAGGCAGGGAGTCTGTGAAGGATGATGAGAGGTGTGGGAGGAGTAGGGAAGTCAATACACCAAAGTTGATTGGCCAAAGGGTTAGGGTTAGGGTTACTATGTTGAGGTTTTAAGGGAGTTCAGGAAGAGATTCCGTCGGAAGAGGCCTGCGCTCCTCAAATCGGGTCAGTGGCATTTCCACCAGGACAATGCGCCTGTCCACAACTCCATCCTTGTCACAGACTGTTTGAGCAAGATGGGAATCAAGACAGTTCCTCAGCCTCCCTACAGTCCAGACCTTTCTCCCTGTGACTTTTGGTTATTTCCTAAGCTCACAGGCTGTCGTTATGAGACAATTGAGGAGATGAAAGAGGCTGCGACGAAGGTCATTGACACGCTTACACAAGACGACTTCCATGGGATCTTCCAGAAGTTGTTGGAACGGTACAACAAGTGCATTGCAGCCAGAGGAGATTACTTCGAAGGGGACTAGAGGTTCATGTGTGTACTATCAATAAAAGTGTACATACGAAAAAAGTCTGGAAACTTATTTAATGATCCTCGTATATATGTATAAAAAAGAATTGGAATTAAATAACCTACAAGAGTTGATATGCCATAAAACCCAACCACACCAAATCATATATTTAATATATGAGTATAAAGAGGATTTGGCATTAAATAACCTACAAGAGTTGATATGCCATAAAACCCAACCACACCAAATCATATATTTGATATATGAGTATAAAGATGATTTGGCATTAAATAACCGACAAGGGTTTATATGCCATAAAAACCAAACCAAACCAAAACCAAACTCAAATTAAGGCTTGTGATAATTATATAGGCTTAGTTTCTTTGTTTAATAGCATAGCAACCTTCGTGGGTTATATAATACCATAAACATCCTCGTAGAAAAACAACAGTCGTACTATTTAACCCAGAGCTGGGGATGGGAAATAGGGGGTCAATAACTTTCCTGGAATTAATTGTTCGAAAGTGGATGTAAAAGCGCGACTGGAATTCGAACTCTTTTACTTAATGGCCACAGTCCAGCTATTACACCACATAAACTTCCCTGCTGATGATGATATAATGGATGTTCTTAAAAATAATAGCAACATTGGATTAGATTATATTCCTTGACGATTTTTTTTTAGGTGAGACGTGTTAAAAAAGGATTATAAGCTTGATATTTAACCGTGCCCCCCACCAGGCAGGTTCTGACACAAGGTCTTTTTACATTGGGGATTTAGGGGCGCAGAGGTGACACACGAGCGGAGACTCTTGCCTTGCTTGTCACTAGGTGAAATGTGAACTATGTAAGTCTTTGCCAAGTCGCCCGGTGCGTATGCTAGGTGACCTTGCGGTTCATAGATTCACCAGACCCGGGGGTCCTGTGCAATGTGAACTAGACCAGCCATTGTTAGGTCTCGTGTTGTCCAGTCGGCTGGGGCTATAGAATAGACGACTGCACCTCTGCAGAGGGATAAGACCCCCGCCCAACGAGTGTCTTAGATATGACACTAAACAATCTGATGGTGAGATTCCTGTATTGCTGGAGCTTTGGGGAATGCAGAGTACCTCTTCATTGCCATTGCTTCCCGATCCACTCTGGGCCGGAATGGTAGCACCTGATAGGGTCCTATCTATGGGTCAAATAGAACTAAACTTAAACTGTGTACTTATGCAAAACTGAATTGTTTGAAATAGAACAGTTTTTAACATTGAATCTGTACTTACGCTAAACTGAATTGTTTGAAATAGAACTGTTTTGACATTTAACAGTGTAGGCGAAAACTGTGCTTATATTAAACTGAATTGTTTAACTAAGCTGAATAGCTTGAAATAGAAATGTTTTTCACAATTAAACTGTGTACTCATGTTAAGCTGAATTGTTTAAAATAGAACTGATTATTTGTATAAAAATGGCTTTTGCATTAAATAACCTACAAAGATTGATAGGCCATAAAATCCAACCAACCAACCATTAGGTCTCCTGACACAAAGCCAAATGACCTTGCTGGTCATAGATTCACGGAGACATGGAAATGTATGCTTGTCATTGTTTGGCCTCCCGCCACGTATGCCAGATAGCCTGGTGCTAGACCGGAACAGCAAATTAATGCTGTTGGCTTTGGATGGAATATCAAAAAATATCAATAACACCCTTAAAAAATCTTGTACGAGTTTAATGAGGTCAAAAAGGGTACGTTCAGTAGAAGGATTGTTAAATAGATTATGTCGTGATAGAGGCGAATCTTTTAATTGCATAAGGGAATGTAGGAAACTAGTGCAAAGGGATTAAACACGACTGGGTGGAGAAGGTACTATTTACCCAACCCCTCCGCTCGGGCAGGATATGACACAAGGTCAATTTTTAAGCGGAGTTTAACAGGTTTGAATTCAGAGTTTTCCTTCTCCTAGACTAGTTGCCTCACCAAGGCTGAAGAACCTAGTCCGTCCTACTATTTACCCATAGCTGGAGGGAGAATAAGGGGGTTCATACCTTTCCCAAGGGTATTTGCCCGAAAGTGAACGTAATAGTGCGACTGGAGTACGAACTCGCGTACTACGATTCCGCAGTTCATCGCTTTAACCATTACACCACGAGGACTGGGTGGAGAAGGTTATCCCCAGGGAATTTTGCAAAAAAGTAAGGAGACATAAAATTCTCACGATTTTTGAGATACAAACTGATTACCTAATCCCAGCGAGAGGACCAGACTGAGCGATAATTAATAAAAAACAGGAAGTACCTGTGGTGTAATGGTTATCGTCGTAGGAAATGGACACGGCGACACGAGTTCAAATCCTGGACGAGACTGATTGCATTTCACATAGCACTAATACCCTTGGGAAAGGTATGAATCCAATTATTCTCCCTCCAGCTATGGGTAAATAGTAGGGCAGACTGGTTTCTTCAGCCTTGGTGAGGCAACTAGTCTAGGTAAAGGAAAACTCTGAATTCAAACCTGTTAAACTCCGCTTGAAAAAAATTGACCTTGTGTCATATCCTGCCCAAGCGGAGGGGTTGGGTAAATATGATAAAAAACAGAACCTACCATCAGGTGAATTTTACCTTTTCAGCGGATCACGGAGTGAAAAATCAAAGAAAAGGAAAACAGAGCCAAGTACTAAGACCTTGCTTGGGAACTAGGAAAACTTTGGAACCTGGAGATACCAAATGTAACTTGTGCTCTTGGAATGGTTCCCAAAAGCTTAGAAAAGGGGACTTGAAGATTTGGAAATCGTAGGACGAATCGAGACCGTCTCGACTACAGCATTGTTCAGATCGGTCAGAATACTGAGAGGAATGCTGGAGACCTGAAGTGACTTACTACCATTCGAACTTTAGTGAAAGACCATCAACTAACGCTGGTGTCAAAAACTCGCCAGATTACTCAAACTCCAGTGAAAGACCATCGGGTAAAGCTGATGTGAAAAACTTTCAATGAGTAACATAATAATAATAACAACAAATCACTTAATCTTGGCCAGACGACCACAACTAGTGATAATCAACAAAAAAAGAGAAGCTGCCGAATAGTGGAGTTTGCCGTTGTGGCTGACCAGTGGGTAAAACTGAAAAAAAAAAAGCGGAAAGAAAGATAAGCACCTGGACCTTGCTTGAGAACTAAAAATACAATCGAACATGAAAGGGAAATGATAATTGTCATTGGCGCGCCCACTACAGTCACCAAAAGATTGATAAATGGTTAGAAGGACTTGGATATAAGAGGAGGAGTAGACACCATCCAAACGACCCCATTTTAAAGATCGGCCAGAATACTGAGAAGAGTCCTGGAGACTTCAGGAGACTTGCTGTCACTCAGACTCCACTAAAAAAAGCCATCAGCTAACACTGGTGTGAAAAACTCTTAAAAGAGTGAAATAAAAATAGTAATATTTTTCTAAGTGCTATTATCAGATTGTTGACGTTGCAAAAGAGTGAAGAATATCTCTCGCAATAAGAACAGAGTCCCAATTACTTTGGAAACGGTATTTATAAAAGAAAAATGAAGATTGAATAAATCTTGTAACTATCACGCCCACGAATGCTGTGAGATCCAACAGTTTTGCAGAAGATGCTTGAAAGAAGAACTAATTTGGTGTCAATTGTGATCAAATAACAATGCCTTGACATTTTTGTTGTGAACACGAAGATGCATTAATTCTATGTATAATTGCTTAGTAACCTGTTGCATATTGATTTTTATCAATATGCAAATAGATTTATTTCTCTATTTGCATAATAATTATTATCAGTGACAGTATTATCTACAGATGAATCGGAATTTCCATAATGGGTCCAAGATGGCGACACCAGTCATGCTTGCGGGTTGAGAACACAGATAAGCGAGAAAGCTGAAGTATAGAGTTATCGTGAGAGAAGAAAAGAATTGAAAAAAGTAAGGGAGTCTCACAAACACACAAAGTGAGAGGGGGAAAGAGAGAGAGAGAGAGACATATAAAGTAATGCTGTCTATTCAGTTACATTTTTTCTCTTCTTCAATATTATCATAACGAGAGAAATTCTAATCATTCCTTCATGAAACTATATTCAATAATGGATATATATATATATATTGTCATCCACAGACAGACTGTTTCGTTCTATCAGAACTCTTCAGTGTGACTAGACACGTAGGACAGGACACTGGAAGCCGGGATCGAAACCCATCCAACATTATATTAGACTTAGTCTCAGACCGCTCGGCCAACAAGTGTACCACGTTGGCTAAAGGAATTTTAAAGGTATTAATTAGCAACAGCAGCAGCGTCCGTTTGTTTACCTTTTTATACCATATCGGCTACCAGAGTGCTCAATTCTTTCGAAGAGCTTTGCATTATGTGAGCGAAAATTCCTTCGCCAGAGTGCTCAACCCCCATGAGGGAGAGCCATCGGGTCGCTCTCGACTTTGGTTGGCCTACTTATATATATATATATATATATATATATATAATAAAAATAAGTGGAAAAGTGGATAAATCCAAACACTTACAATGAATTTAGTGGTAATATTTCATTCTTTATTTCTAAAAGAATTTCTTCAGACTAAACATTTTTTGAGGAAATAGATAAAATAATGAAGAATGTAAAAAAAGCAACTCTTGAAAATATTCACTCGTATGCGAGTAAATGAGCTGTTTGGTTTTAGTATGGCATCATTAAATTATGTTTACAAACCGTACATATGTTTAAACAGGCTTTGGCATTAAATAACCTATAGAGGTTGATATGCCATAAAACCCAACCAACCAACCAACCAATGTAAAAAAGTATAAAGGGAGCGGGAAGGATCTAAAGACAAGAGACAGATATGGAAAGAACAGGGAGGGAAATGTATATAGGTTTGAGTGATGGTGGTAGGGGTAATTTATTTTTGACCTTGACCATCTGGGTATATGGTCAAAGCTACGTGCCATCAAATGTATCGGGGGTGTCCTCGTGGTGTAATGGTTACAGCGATGGACTGCGGAATCGTAGTACGCGAGTTTGTACTCCAGTCGCGCTATTACGTTCACTTTCGGGAAAATACCCTTGGGAAAGGTATGAACCCCCTTATCCTCCCAGCTATGGGTTAAATAGTACCACTACTATTCTTCGAGGAGAATAGCTTTGGCATTAAATAACGTACAAAGAGTTGATATGCCATTAAACAAAGAAACCATCAAATGTATCAGGTTTCATTAGAGATTTGACCAGACAGTGGTGGATTAAATTTTGTGAGAAAGAGGGAAATATGAAGCGGAGGAGAGTTTTTTAGAAAAAGAAAAAGAAAACGAAAGGAACTTGACACTTTATCAACAAAGACGAATTCATTTACTAAGGATGATTTTATCAATATGCATAAAATCGATATCCTAAAAAAGAAGGATTGGAAAAAATCACATTAAAAAATTAGCAAATTTTATTAATTGATATTAAGGAGGTATTTAAAATACGAATATTTCGAATCTACTGAAATATTAAGCTAACAGCTGAAATTTACTTTCATCTTGATGGTGAATGTAAATATTACCAATTCATATACCGCAGTAGTATTATCTCATCTACTGAAAATGATTTCGACATGCGCATTGTTAAGATATGATCTACGATTGACAGATAAACGAAATTTGATCTCTAAGATAAAATGAAACGAAAATTTATTCAAGCTGTAGCTGTTTCATTACTATTGTGTGGTTGCACCGCCACAATTTTAACGAAACGCTCAGAGGAAAAAACTAGGTGAAAACTACACAACGATGCTAAACGCTTTTTTGAACAAGTCTTGGAAGTAACAGTCTCCAAAACAGCAGCTCTACCGCCGTTTATCTCCCATCTCACAAACATTCCAAGAGAGGTGAGCGAACATTCTGAGCACTGCTGATGAAGTAAGGACGAGCTCATAAGTGACGTTCTCCGATGGACTCCTACACATGGACACACCAGTGTTAGTGACCATCAAAAACTTACATTGTCCAGCTTTTGTGCGGATAATGGGTCCCGTCTAGTGGACTTATCAAGTGTGATGTTGCTTAACACTCAGCAGTATAAGGTACGTATCGAGGGTAAAGTGGAGCAATCCAGGGAAAGGAGAAGCGGCCTCCCCTACACCTCGGTGTAGTAGCTATTGAAAAGGGAGACGTCTGGTCGCCCTCGACTAAAGAGAGACAACTTTACTTTACTTTACTTATGCTAAACTGAATTGTTTGAAATAGACCTGTTTATTTGTATAAAAATTGATTGGGCATAACATAACCTACAAAGGTTGATACGCCATTAAACACAAACAAACAAACAAACACACAAACAAACATCAGACATAAAATATTCCCGTTATTTTTTTTGTATCAATGTAAACTAAACTAAAAAAAAAAAAACAAACAAACAAAAAAACTAAAACAAACAACAAACAACAAAAAAAGAACAATCACTTCGTTCTCCTCCGAAAGAAAATAATTTTTGTTTATTAGAATTTTAACTCGTTAAACTTTTCTGGCTGTTTGACGCTAGGAAGGATTTTGAATTGTTTTTTTTTAATTTTTTTGAAATTGTTTTTGAATAGTTTTTGAATTATTTTCTTGCTCATCAGGTTCCAATATTAACATTTGGGTATTCAATGAAATACTAACATTGAACAAACGAAAAGGAAAAATGAAACGAACTCCTATAAACAATATATATAAAATTTGATAGATACATTTATAAAAAAACATCAAGCAAGTATTGCAATAATTAGCAACAAGTCCAAAATAGATAAATTGCATACATTCATCCACGAATAAGCAGTGTGTAAAGAAGGGTACAAGGATGGTGAAAAATCTTACTTGTCTTCAAGGATTTTTATTTCACTGGCATGGTGAAATAAATTACCTCGGCTGAGTTGGAAAATAAACGTCTCTATTCTGTTCAACGAACAGAGTTTGGAAATTACATCTTTTCGCTTTAACTTCAGGACACAAAAAGAGGAAGATAAAGGGGTCTGAATTCTCACGTGACCAACTGACACGTGACGTGTGAAGATATGTGCACAATTCAAGGTTGAAATTATTGTTGTCTCCCTACAAATATTTCCGATTCTTTTTTTTTTGTAAAAATGCACATTTTATGAAAATCGTTTCAAACGTTAAAAGTGATTAAGCAGTTTCACTTTTGCCATCCCTATGAACAACAAATAAACGGACGAAAGGACAGTCTTGTTCGGCATATAATAGAGGCAAACAATGTTACAACTTTTCAGACACTGCATGCCGTAGATTGATAGATCGATTATTCGGATCATTTTTTGTAACGTACATCACTTCGCATGCAATTCACGTTACAACAAACCACCTATACAGAAAAAAGTATAACAGTACAACTGCAAACGAATGGACCCAAAACTGATTTCTTCCAAAAAGATAGATTTTCATAATATACAAATTGATTTCACGTTATTTAAAAAGCTTTGCTATAAGAAGTACATTTTGCGTAGCGGTTATCGTTCTACATAATGAAATCGGAGATCTGAGTTCAAATCCTGGACAAAGTTTACATCTCACTTCGCGCTAATTTTTTTGTAAAAGGTATAAATCTACTTATTCTCCCCCAAGCTATAGGTAAATAGAAGGATACGCTGGGTTCTCAAGCTTTGGTTAGTCAATCCGCCTCGAAGAAAAAACAAACAAACTCAGAATTCAAACTAGCGGTGTTCAGCTTAAAAGTTGACCTTATGTCACATCCAACTTGAGGCTACACCAGGTTAAATTGGTTAAATTTGTACCAAGTTTTGCTTAGTCCAGCACATAGGTTATTTAAAGTAATAGCTGTTACTAAGTGTTTTTTTGTTTAATGGCATATCAACCTTTGTAGGTTATTTAATGCCGAAGCCATTCTCCTAGAAGAACAGTAGTGATACTATTTAACCCATAGCTGGGAGGATAAGGGGGTTCGTACCCTTCCCAAGAGTATTTGCCCGAAAGTGAACGTAATAGCGCGACTGGAGTACGAACTCGCTTACTACGATTCTGCAGTCCATCGCTTTTACCATTACACCACGAGGACCCCCCCTGTTACTAAGTGGTTAACCGTATAAGTAGTAAGCAAAGTCACCGTTGCTTAATTTGCAAAGAAATGTATCCATTTTTTATTTATTGTAAAATAGAATATTAAATATTTGAATATGAAGTGATTGTGATGCGTCAAATTACAACAGAATTTGTGAAAATCGGTATTTTTAAAATAAATTAAGTTAGGGTCCACACGTCTAGAATTGTACCAAAGAAATGTATATTAAAAACAACATTTTTGAATGAACAGTTTTAAATGCATAGTTGGCAGGAATCGGATATATTCAAATATATAGCGTTAGATTTTAATCATGATAATATATATATATATATATATATATATATATATGTATTATAAGAGTGTTGGTCGTCACTAAATCACTTTGTGGTTATGTGTCGAACCAAGTGCAATATAACGTGAAGAGTGCTCAATATCTAGGATAGAGCTATTATATAATGATAATAGA
This sequence comes from Sepioteuthis lessoniana, assembly GCA_963585895.1. Taxonomy (NCBI): domain Eukaryota; kingdom Metazoa; phylum Mollusca; class Cephalopoda; order Myopsida; family Loliginidae; genus Sepioteuthis; species Sepioteuthis lessoniana. Next base: position 97,751,797 of record OY757918.1, read on the forward strand.
TAAATATTTATTATATATATATATATATATATATATATATATATATATTTAATCCATGGAAAATATTCTGCAACCCTAGGTTTCATGAAGTTTTAGGCAAAATAGCAATAGATGGAATCCATCTTCTTAACTGCCTGATGATTGTTGTTTTGCCAAAAAACTTTATCAAACTTAGGGTTGCAGAATATTTTCCATGGATTATATATATATATATATATATATATATATATATATATATATATTAGTTATTCTATAAATTTAATAACATGGATGCTTCTCTACGCCCATTGGTTTCATGCATGTCATTACATAACAATCATCTGGACATGTATAAAACCAATGATCGCAGATATGCGTTAATGTTATCAAATATATAAAAATAATAATATTAATTGTTATTATATAATAGCTCTATCACAAATATTGAGCACTGTCCAAATTACACAGCATTTGGTCTACTACTGACCCACCAACTTAGAGACAACCATAAATTGTTGTAATATATATATATATATATATATAATCACGATTAAAATTTAACGCTAAATACGTTTTTGATTAGTAAAATTTTTACATAGCTCAATGCACAATAATGCAGAGAATATATTTATAACTATAAAATACAATAAAAAACTAAAAAAAAAAAACCCATAAAAATTCACAATTCCTAAATGTTATGTTGTTGAGCCACAGATAAGTCAGTCTATGAAGTCTGTTGAATTGATAATGTTATATAATTAATGAACGATTTTTTTTATATCAATCATTTTTCGTTAATTATATTCTATCATTCAGTTTGGTTGGGCTTTGAATTATTCAGTTTAAGAGTCCAGGTGCATAGTCATTGGGTACAGTTTTACGCTCGTGTGCAAAGGATATGACAATCACCATTGTCATAATAAACCCCCAGACAGGAAATGAGACTGGAGTATGGATGACGTCATGGCCGAAAGAGATGGTCCTAAGAATTGGAGGATTTTGAAAAAGAGTCAGTTGAGTTTGGATCATGGAGGCAGAGAGTTGAGTTTCTGCCACTGAAGCAGAGTGTTGAATTTTGACCATTGAAAGATGGAGTTGGATTTTTCGGATCTCTACTTACAGAGATCTTAGATATCACAAGATGCACCGCGCGTTGGTGGGGTCAGATAGTATGGTCAGCATAGTAAGAATCATGTCTCTCTCCTCGTGTCGAAGAACCGAAGTCAGAAGTTAATAAAACCGTTCGTACCTGAACAACAGAGTCGGCCTGTATATGCATTTGTATTTGACTGTATATGAATATGTATTTGTATTTGTGTTTGTAAATGTGTTTGTGTATGTATATGAGTAGTATACAACAATAATAATAATGAATAGAATAAATGTAATATTTTTGAGCCTTGGAATAATTTTACGTAGCTGACATACAAAGTCATGTGGTTCAATTGCAAAGTACATGTTTATTTTCATAGCTACATTTACCTACCAGTTCCGATATCTTTTTCCGCAGATTAGTCAGACTCAGAAAACCGGTTTACTTTTACGGGATATGTAAAATAATACAATGTCAGAAGTTTTCCGGATTCTAGAGATTTGCTAAATAAAAGATCGGAATCAGTAGTGTAATGTCGCAATGAAAGTAAAAAATTACATTCTAATCTGGTGCAGAGATTGAACCACGTGACATAGCCACGTGAGCGACACTTGATTCAAAGATTACATATTCATTCAGTTGAATTCAACAGACTCCATACGTGTCGATACTGGCTTCCCTGAGCATCGCCAACGTGAAACTCAGCGTGGTGAGTTTTTATCCTGTTTTTTTCTTTATTGTTATTCTATTTTATAGTTGAAAATATTCTGTATATCTATGTATATATAATTAGAAAAAAGATAGAAGGAAAATAGCTTCATGCAATTACAATGGCAAACTATAATAATATCTATTCAAAATGAATATATTTCTGTTGGGCTGGACGAATTTTTGTAATACGTACAGTGTAGGTATGATCCGAAAGGACGGCGTACTAAAAAAAGAAAAGAATGAAAACAATAGCAAAAGTGTTATTCAGTGCTGATAAGTATAGAGAAGTATAACAGTGAGTCGGGTTCGATTCTTACAAGACGCATAAGTTTTTTTTTTTTTTTTTTTTTTTGTTAGTAAAGATACACAATTTCTTATTCGAAGTTTTTAAAAGCGAACATTTCTTTTCATCTATATTGTCAGTGTCTCATTGGTTCTTTTAGTCAGGCGGGTCTCTGCTTTTCACGTACCGAATATGATGGCGTTCAGGGCGATTGGGGTATAAGATGACCCCCAAATTTTCGAGTAAAAATTAGGTTTGGGGCTCTACCCTCCGAATAAGATGATTCCTCTCATATCGTGCTAATTATCTATAGAAAATGGCATGACAAAAACCATTGACCCTTTCTAATTGGGCTCTTCACTTTCTTTTTTTGTAATATCGAGGGCTCTACTAACAATTTTTTAATTGGACCTCTAGCTTCCTTTTTTGTAGGATAGAGTTCCTCACTCACAATTTTCTTATTGGGCCCCTCGTTTCCTTTTTTGTAGCATAGAGCGCCCCATAAACAATTTTTCAACGCATTTCCTTTTTTTAGGGTAGTTGAGGCCCCCACCAATAATTTTTTGATTGGGCCCCTCACTTCCTTTTTGCCACAAACAATGTTTTAATTGGGTCTCGTATTTTTTGTAGTGTTGTGGGCCTCACTAATAATTTTCTTATTGTACATCATGTTTTTTATTTGAAGGATAAAGGCTTCCACTAAAATTTTTTAATTTGGCTCGACATTTATTTTTTATCGGGTACTCTAGAAACAATATTCTAATAGGGCCTAGCAATTTTTGCGAGGGTAGAGCCCCTACTTAACAATTTTTTATTTGAGCCCAACACTTCTTTTTGTCGGGTAGTGGAGGCCCTCACAAACAATTTTTAATTGGGTTACGTACTTCCTTTTTTGTCGTTTAGAGTGTCAATCCCTTTTTTTCCGAGTAGAGGCACCTCTAAATTTTATTTGATTGAGCCACGCACTTTTTCGTAAGGTAGAATGTCATACTGACAGACTCAGAGGGCCCCACTATTATATTTTCTAAGTGAGCCCTTCACCTTTTAGCGCCGGCCATCTCTGTTTGATTTGTTCAAAAATCAGAATAATTGTTTGGTCCCGTGTGTTTTGAATAAGAGATTGTGTACCTGTAGAGATACTGTTAACCTGGAAAAACGTTTGTAGCTAATAAACAATGAGAAAGCAACAAAAATAGGGAAAGAGACAACACTCTGTATCTTTTTGTCGATTGATTTATTGCCGGACAGTACCGAGAAAGCGCCTAACCTTAAAACTTAAAAAAAATTACTAGTTCAAATTTCTGAGACGATTTATTATTATTTAGATGATTTACTTCAATGAGGCGCTCTAAGCGTTACGGTTATCATTGTAGGAAATTGAATCAATCACCCGAATTTAAATCCTGGTCGAGACTGCGTTCACTTCGCGCTTGTAGCTGTGGGAGAGGCATGAATCCAACCCTTCTCTCACAGCTTTGGGATAATTATTTGAATAGACTGGCAACCAGTCCAAGAGAAGGAAAACTCTGAGTTAAAAAGCTTTACTCAGCTTAAAAAATGCCCTTGTGTCGCATCCTTCTTATGGCACTTTGTTAGGCAATTGCAGACATTAATTAATCGTCTCGGACTACTGTTTTATTCACTACGTCTCGACCGCTGTACTCTCCGGTTTTCTCCTGACATGTTTTGTTGCTGTCGGTAACGTCCAGGGAATTTTAAACCGGGCCTTATATTCAGTCTACAGGTTATGGTAGACTGTTCTCCACCTTGAAATATCTAGTGTCTGTCAATCCTGGGTCTTACCACTGCTGGTGAAGTATGGACGGGGGCGTAAGAGACATTTTCCTCTGGACTCTTACACATGGGTCATAAAAGTGTTGACCGACTTTCAAAAAATGAAATTCTTCAAATCTGTGTAGACACTGGGTGCCATCTAGAGTACTTACTAAGTGAGATGGCTGATTAGGATGGATGTAAAAAAAATCCGTGCTCTCGGCATGCCTTAATAATATGTGTGTGTGTGTGTGCTACTCATGTTTATTCGTTGGGTTATTCGGGTCTTTAATATTTTCGGTTAAGTTAAAATTCAGTTAAAGTTTAACAAAAAGAAAAAAAGAAAAAAAAAGTAAAAAGAAAACAAACGAACAAATAAGAAAACCTTTCAAGAGGCAACAAACGGTTAAATATATTGTTGATGTAAATCTGCGTGTTGAATTAGAAAGCTTAACCCTTTGAACCCTGTACCTCTCACGACTGAAATCCTTTCAACCCTGTGGGGCTCCTGGTTTTAAAAATTCGGTGAAAATGTATAATATTTTCATCTATTATTCAACCGTCTTACTGGCTTTTGGTCCCATCGATCTCGAATTGAAGAATGCCAACGGGATCAAGCATTTTTGTGAAGGTCGTGCATATCTCGATTTGTACGTGGCCCCCACAATAAAAGGATCTCGTGTCAGATCCAGCCTAGAGGGAGGTTGAATGAATATCAAGTTTTTAAACAACAGTTTACAACATTAAATAGACAGGTTAATATATATATATATATATATATATATATATATATATATATATATATATATATATATATATATAAAGAAGTGAATAATGAAATCATTGGTAAAAAGAGGGGCAACTATTCTAAAACAATAAAATAGCGTGCGCCCTTTCGTCCGGCATTTGTCAAGCTTAGACACCAGAAAAGTTTTAAAAACATAGTTTTAATTAAAGTCTTGGATTTAGGAGTCGAGGTAAAAAAAATTCCAGTCACCCCAGTCTCCAGTCGAGTCATATTTCAAATATTTTGGGGGAACTGTTGGAGACTACGGTGACTTGAATTTTTTTTCACCTCGTCTCCTCAATCCAATTATTCAATTCAAACCCCATTTTAAAAGATTTTCCGGTGACTAAGCTTGACAAGTGCCGGACGAAAGGGTCCTCGCTATTTTATTTTTTTAGAATAGTTCCCTCTCTTCTTACCAATGATTTAATTCATTTCTTTATATAAATTTTCATGTACCAAAAATATAATATAATATAATATATATATATATATATATATACATATATATATATAACACAATTATATCTGGAATATAAAAGAAGCGGCGAATCCATGGTTGAAATTTCAGCTGTCTGGCTATCTGGAATCCCAGTTAGCAGTTTAAATACCGGCCATTTGGGTTGAAAGGGATAATGGGTTAAAAAGGTTGTTTTAAAGTTTTGTGCTTTGATTATAAAAAAAGCGTGATTGAAACTTAATAATTTCATTCATAAAAGTGCATGAAATGTTAGAAGTGAATAAACAAATGAACGTATGATAAATACAATAAGTAAAGGTACTATAAATAAAGGTACCTATTATAAAGGTACCGAGAAAAAAAGTTGTTACAAGAGCGTGAATGAATTTATTTACCTAAGGTCTGGTTGAAGTACCACTCAGTGTTTCTCTTGTAATAAGCCCAGGATGTTGTTGAATTCACACCACCTTCAACTCCGCAGCACTTGAACTGAAATACAAAAAAAAAAAAAAAATTAGTGAGAAATAATTACATTATGCTCTAGCCTTCTTCGAGCATCCATTCCTTTTAGTTATGCAAACAATAAGGTTCTCTCAATATACATGGGGCCCATGTGACTGCTAATAACTCTACTACTAATAATGTTGTATTCTTTTTTGTTTTAGATTTGAAAATAGTATTCTACAAAAATGACTAATCCTTGATCACCATGCTTTGGAAAAGAGAGGAAAATATTTGGCGTCACTATTTATTTGGACACAAAAATCATTCAAAACTGTGCAAGCAAAATTTCACAGGAAGTTTAACTTTAACAATTATCCCCAGAAAAATCAAATTTATCGTTGGGTACACAAATTTCAAGCCACTGGGTTAGTAAACAACCTTAACAAGAAGGCAGAAAATCTCAGATTTGGCAGGAAGTTGACTGCAAGGTATATATATATATATATATATATATATATATATATATATATATATATATATATATCTATCATTAAGGCATGCGGATAGCACGGATTTTTTTGACATCCATCCTAATCAGCCATCTTAGTCCAATGTCGATGCGGTGAGAGATTTTGTCGGAAGGAGTCCGAAAAAGTCCCCCCGAAGACGTTCCCAAGAACTTGGTATTTCACGTGCGTTGTGGTAAAGAATCTTAAAGAAGGATCTTCAGCTGTACTTGTAAAGAATCCAGATCAAGCATAAACTCACACCAACTGACATGGAGTTCTTGTCTCGATAATAATTCACTTTCATATTAATGGGTTGCATCTATTTTGAGACACCCCGTGTATCGTTTTCCAAGGGCAAATATGTGCGAGACAAATTTAATGTGAAATTTCCCCAGTCAATACTTCCCAATAAGTCTTTAGTAAGTTGTTGGTTGGATAGTTTTGATGGCACGTCAACCCTTTTTGGGTTATTTTATACTAAAGTCACTTACATACGAGACAAAAACATAACTTCACAATCATTTCAAACAGCTAAACACTTTATATTTTTGTTTTAAGAGCAAATATATTTTAAAATCTTTTAAAACATCATCTAAATGATCTCGTGATAGGAATCTAACAGGTGCTGGACCTGCGAATTATGGTTGGTTGGTTGGTTTTATGAGATATCAACTCTTTTGTGGTTATTTTATGCAATAGTCAGTATAGCAATTATGGTATCCACCTATACACCATAGAAAAATGTATCTTCAAAATCGCTTTAAAGAAATACACACTTCACACTTAGTTGTTATATAAATATGTGTTCAGGGCCGATGTATTAATAAAGTTCACACTCATTTTAAACTGGTAAACACTCCATATTTAGTTGTAAAATAAATGTTTAAAGGGCTGATGTATTGACAAGGTTCACAGTTATTTTAAACTGGTAAACACATCATATTTAGTTGTAAAATAAATGTTATAAGGGCTGATGTATTGATAAGGTTCACAGTTATTTTAAACTGGTAAACACTTCATATTTAGTTGTAAAATAACTGTTATAAGGGCTGATGTATTGATAAGGTTCACAATTATTTTAAACTGGTAAACCCTTCATATTTAGTTGTAAAATAAATGTTTTGAGGGCTGATGTATTGATAAGGTTCACAGTTATTTTAAACTGGTAATGCAGTCAGCGTGAGAAAACAAGCAACAGATCTTATAAAATTAGATAGAAGAAAAAAGCAAATTAGAAATTATTAGTTGTTTATACTATCAATATATATATATATATATATATATATATATATATATATATATATATAAACGAATATGAATACCTACAGAGTCAGAAGAAATCTACCTAGGTTTCACCTAACTGGATCACCAGGATAATTCTGACTAACGAAGGGTTTGACCAAACTACATTTTATTGATTATATATATATGTATATATATATATATATATATATATGTGTGTGTGTGTTGATGTGTGTGTGTGTATGTGAATATATATATATATATATATATTGATCTAATGAGAGAATAAGGTAAACACTTTAAAATGAATAGGTCCACCAGAGGGTTTGTTTTTAATCTATTTATTTTCTTCAATACGTGCTTCTGGCGTTTTACGTCGTCTTCAGGAAGTAAAATGTTTTTTTCTTGAGTTCCCTTTGATTTATGTTGTGGTGACTGTTTTGATAAGGTTGTGGTTCTTTTTAATTCCTGGATTTGTGTCTGAAAATTTTCAGTTCCAGTTATTTGTCCGTGACAAATTTTCGTCTCTGCATATCAATTATCACAGATTATTTAGGGGGGAAGAAGAATAATAAAAGAAAAAACAAAAAGTATATACACATACATAGACACGAGCCCCCACACAGACACACAAACACACCGAATGCACTCTTTTAAAAAGAAAAAGAGAAGAACAAAAAGAAAGAGAGAAACCGTAGCGGCAGAGACGAAAATTTGTCACGGACAATTAAGACGACTTAAAACGCCAGAAACACGTGTTGAAGAAAAATAAATTACTTAAAAACAAATCTTCTAGTCGACCTATTCATTTTAAAGTATATATATATATATATATATATATATATATATAAAGTTATTTATGAAAAAAATTAGACCAGAACTTTCAGTCACACTAACCATTTATATATTAATACCATTGTAACTATCTACTTACTAATAACTGTTTTCGAGATTTGGCGTGCGCAACACTAAGATTGAAAAGAAGGTTTGATACACGAAGCCAATATATTCGTCAAATTTCCATGACCAGATATCCTATCGATGTAATCAAAGATGGCGGAATTCAGTCAGTATTAAAAATATCAATTTTTTTTAAGTTCTGAAGATTTTTTATTAGTTAAATTCTAAAATATTTTTTATATTCTTATTACTTTTTTATATTCTATTCTAAAATTCTACCATTTTTAGAAAATCAAATTGTGATGAAAATATCAATTTCTGTGAGTATTCATTTTTCATAAAATAACCTCTTTGACACTCAACTTGCTTATTCCAGTGAGTTTTCCATTGATCGAAGCACTTCTGAAACTCTTAATTTGATATAGTGCGAAACTGCGCCGTCGTATCTTTTTTTTATGGAAACAGATAACAATTAAAGAAAAATGAATTCGGTAAGAGAGAGAGAGAGAGAGAGAGAGAGAGAGAGTATAAGAGCGTCTCAAATTTTATTGATCCTATTCATAATTATGACTTTATCTGGAGAAGGCTGGAGAATGTATCGGCTGAGACATTGAAGAGAAAACAACAACAGAATTAAAGTCAGGATTCCCGCAGAATTCCTGGAATAACGAGAATTCCTGGAATAACGAGACTCAGTGAAGAATTCCGATTGCTTATCATCAGCGAATATTTTTGGGAATTGTATAAAATGAGGATTTTTACCAAAAATGATGATTTGTAGAAAGAAATAAAGATATTTGCTTAAAAGATATTAAAAAAAAAAACAAGTATAATAAATGCAATGATACAAACTAAAGCGGAGAAGATGAAAAATTATTGAATTGATTTAATTTTTTTGTGTTTTGTGTTTTCATTTGTGTACCTGTCAGGTGTAAAAGTTTTGGCAATCGGCGTGTTCAGATTGTATCTTCGGAGACCGCTACGTCAATTCCAATCGAAGACTGCTAGAAACCATGGGAAATGCATTTTCGTAGCCCACCTGACATTCTGTCAATATTTGCCGGAGTTACGCATTTCAGACATTTCAACTCTGACTATTTCACTGTCCAGTCGAGAAGAAAGTCGAGGTTGCACATCCACTTAATTTTTGAGGGTTGGTCCGCTCGGTCAAAGAAATCCTGGTAAGGAGTAAGAGGTCGGGGTGGGGTGGAGGGTTAAAACCAAAGGAAATTGGGCGATTGACAAATGGAAGTGTGACGACGAAACGGACCATTTCCCATCCCCCGATGTCTTTATTTTGAGTGTCAAACTGTCTTGTCTGAAGTTTCAAACAACATTAAGAATTGGGATGTTATCTGACATGCTGTCTAAAGGCTCATGGATTACAAGAAGCGGACACGTGAAGTCATGTAAAATATTGCTGTAATCATTAGTAAACAATTCCTTTCGTGAAAGAATATACTGACTTGATGCTAAAACTCCGCAAAGGAACTTTCAGGAAGCATCTTATAACATCATCATCATCATCATCTTCATCAAGTCGCTCTAACAGCACGGATTTCATTGACTCTCTCTCTCTCTCTCTCTTGTCCCTATCATCCATCGGTCCCGAAAGGTCCTCCAAACGACATCCTGTGTCCGCACAGAGCTAATGTTGGTATGTTCTTGCCGGTCGGCCCACAGTAGCACGTCCATAGTTAGGGGCGCATAGATGAATGTCACTTATGAGTCCTTGCTTTGCCCTCTTGTCTTGTTCGTGCTACTTGGCTGGCTTTTGAGATGGGTGGTAAGTGTCCGTACAGCTGTTGCTTCATGGGGTTTTACTTCCAGGATTTGTTCAAGATAGTTCGTAGCATTTTTGTGTAGTTCCCATCTAGCCTTTTCTCTCTGCATTTCGTTAGCGTTCACGTAGTGCATCCATACTGTAGTACTGACACCGTTATTTAGATATATATATTAGAATAGCTTTAATAGAGCGTGCATCATAAGATCTGAAAAAGACGTTGTTTTTTTAACAGCTGGCTCTTTGTAAGCCGAAGGATTTCTATCATCTTCTCTAGTTGAAATCAGTTGACTATATTGCAACTAAACCAGGCTAAAGTAAAGGGGAAAGATTAGGTAAAAGAAAAAAACGAAAAAGATAGCCAAACTTTTTTTCTTTTTTCCTCTTTGTGGGTTTTTCTTTTTTTTCGTTCTTTTATTTCGTCTGCTATCAGCCAGATGTCCATATTCTGACGAGACGTGAATGAAAAAAAAGATCCCTTTTAGAAGTTATGATGTGTGCTCTACTTAAAGCTATTCTTACATTTTGAACGAACGAGTGAATATATATATATATATATATATATATATATATAACATATTGTTAGCATAGCACAGCCATTACTTTAATGAAACATTTTTTCTGATGAAAGAATGCTTAACTGGTTCTATATATATATATATATATATATATATATATACGAAGATCATTAAATAAGTTTCCAGACTTTTTTTTGTCTCAAATGGATGCCAAGATACCAATGCCATCAATTACAAAAGTTGGTGAGTCATAATTATAAATAATAAAATCACTCAATGGTTACATATTTCTGGACCCCCCTCTCTCTCTTACCAAACCTGTCGTTCTATTTTTCTCTTCCTCTCTTTTTTTCTGCCTCTTTCTTCTAACAGGTGTAATTGACTTTCATATCTGTTTCCTTCTCTATTTCTTATCATCTTTTTAACTATCCCTTTCTCTTTTTCCAATCCTTTTTTTACAACCTCTACTTTTTTATTTCTCTCTCTCTCTTTCTTTCTCTCTCTCTCTCTCTCCTCTCTCTCTCTCTCTCTCTCTATTGATATTTATTGATAGTACACACATGAAACTCTTGTCCACTTCGAAGTAATCTCCCCCGGCTGCAATGCACTTGTTGGACCGTTCCAAAAACTTTTCGAAAGCCCCATGGAAGTCCTCTTGTGTGAGCGTATCAATGACCTTCATCACAGCCACTTTCATATCCTCAATTGTCTCATAACAACAGCCTCTGAGCTTAGAGAATGACCAAAAGTCACAGGGAGAAAGGTCTGTCTTGATGCCCATGGTCAAATAGTCTGTGACAAGGATGGAGTTGTGGACTGGTGTATTGTCCTGCTGGAAATGCCACTGACCCGATTTGAAGTGTGCTGGTCTCTTCCTACAGAATCTCTTCTTGAACTCCCTTAAAACCTCAACATAGTAACCCTAACCCTAACCGTTTGGCCAATCAACTGTGGTGTATTGACTTCCTTACTCCACTCATCATCCCTCACAGTCTCCCTGCCTTCCTTGAATCTCTTATGCCACTCAAAAACTCATGCTCGATTCATGCAAGATGCTTCAAAAGCAGTCTGAAGCATTCCATACGTTTCTGTGGCATTTTTTCCAAGTTTAAAACACAATTTTATTGTATATCGTTCTCCTAAAGTGTTCTCACGTCTAGATTGCATTTTTGAAATTCACCAGCTGTGAAAATTAGGCTTTTGTAGGGTGTATTCGAATTCCTGCTATAGCTGTTCATTTGAACCTAAAATTATAAAAATTGTCCAGTCATCTCATAAGATGTATAGCAATAACATAGTGAATGTTCAAGAGTCTACAACAATTTTAAATGCCTGTACAAAAAAAATTCTGGAAACTTACTGAAGGCACCACGTATATATATATATATTATATATATATATATATATATATATATATATATATATATGTATATATGTATATATATATATATATATATATATGATATGTCTCTCTGTGATGAGAGCACCTGTTTTAATGTGTGTTCATTGGAAAGGAGTGTGTTTAAAATTAGCTAATAATTGACTGGCTTGTTTATGTGGATTTTTTTCCCAGTGTTTAATAAACGGCATAAAAATAATATTATTTGTCTCATCCATTTTGTTCCACCAGATATATATATATATATATATATATATATACAAACGTCGGTTGAAAAGTTCATAGGCTGCTCAAAATATACGCATGGAATGTAACCAAATGAAGTTTACTTTTTTAACAGTCTTTCTATTGTGAACCATGTACTTTTCATCGGTGTTGCACTGTTTGAATCCCACTGATTAATAAAAATCATCAACAGCAGATATGACGTTATTAGCTGAATATCTTCCATTTGCTTTTTCTTGAAAGAGCCCCCCTTTCTCCTCCTTCTTAGTGTGAACCGTGTGTGTAGGGGGTACTATGTTAAAATAAACCTCATTTGGTCCCATTCCATGAGAATATCTTGGTCAGCCTATGGACCTTTCATTCGATCCTTATATATATATTTAATATATACAATAGCGCCTATAGATAAGTACATATTTGTTTTTTTTAAGTTAATTTTTATTCAAAACCAAAGATACCAGGACTTCTATTATTCTAGTAAAAGACTATACACTTGAAACAGATGTTATTAGTGATTATTTATCACCAACTATAACCGTTACAGGCATTGGTTCCCTAAGCTTCTAAGGAGACAATCATCTGGAGGTTGCAGGTTCAATCCTGACTGCAGGCGATTATCAATGCAGGAATACTTAACACTTGTATCCGGTTATGGCTAACGGAATCAGAACAGGCGTCCCTGTGGATTCAATAAAGGACGTAGTTCGAAGTTCCGTGAAGGTTCCCGAATTTGACAAACACCTGAAGAAGACCGGAGGACATCGGACGAAACGTTATAGAAATAACAATAAATACGAAGACAATAGTCCGAAAACCCTTAATGATAAAAATCATCAAGCTTCGTCTCATAAATTTAGACAACCAATCTTAATCATGTTTCATTAAATGGCATGGATAAGTTTTTTTTTTCTTGATTTTTCCAAGTCGTGTGTGTATATATATATAGAGAGAGAGAGAAAGAGAGAGAGAGATGTAGATATTCCAACAGTACAAATAGGATGCAATATAAAGTCATTTTTTAAGTGAGGTTTAACATTTTAATTCATAGCTTTCCTTCTCATAGACTAGTTGCCATACTACGGTTAAAGAACCTATGTGCCCTACTATTTACCCAGAGACGGAGAAAGAATAGTTGGATTAAGACCTTTTCCAAGGGTGTAAGTGCTATGTGAAATGCAATCAGCTTGGTCCATGATTTGAAGTCTGGTAGTTGTGTCCAGTTCTTACACCATTAAGCATTACCTCACGAACGCCTTCTCTTTTATATATATATATATATATATATACTTTTGTGTTTTTATAAAGCGTCATTATAACTGTGACAGTTTCTTTGGGAATACCATAGGCTAGAAGAATTTGCTCCATCTTCCCTCTGTGTATGGAGTGAAACACCTTGGATAATCTACAAATAAGAGTGTCTCCTCGAGGTTTTTGCTCGACCACCTAAGATTCGACGGATGGTTAGAATCTGGGATGTTGAGGATCGGTTTCTCCGAAAACCATTTTGATTCTTCCTCAGAATTTTCTCAATTTCTGAATCGACGCGGTTGAGTAATAGAGCATTATAATTCTTACCCGCTATGGAAGTAAGGGTTATACCGCGGTAGTTCTTGGCAAGTCCAAGGTCACTTTTTTTAGGGAAAGAGAGGATACAGCCTTTTATCCCTCTCTTATTGTGTTCTGCCTATATACGGCGTTGCAGTATCGGAGCAGTAGGTCATCGAATTTCCTTGTCTTCCGTCCGGATGGAGACATAGAATTCTTTGACATTGTTGCTGGTATTCTGCAAGGGAATACTTCAGCCCCCATATCTGTTCATAATCAGCCTAGACTAGGTACTTCGAACATCGATAGATCTAATAAAAGAAAATGGTTTTACACTAAAAAAAATGTAAGAAGCAGACGATACCCCGCTCAAACTATTATGGACGCAGACTATGCAGATGACATAGCGCTTCTAGCAAATACACCTACCCAAGCCGAATCCCGGCTGCATAGTCTGGAACAGGCAGTAGATGGCATTGGCCTTCATGTCAATGCAGACAAAACAGAGTACATGAGTTTTAATCAAAAAGAAAACATCCCACTCTAAATGGTGGTTCTCTGAGACTAGTGGACAAATTCACTTACTTCGGAAGCAGCGTCTCATCTACTGAAAATGACATCAATATGTGACTAGTGAAGGCATGGATAGCTATCGATGGTCTATCGGTCATATGGAAGTAAAATGCAATTTTTCCAAACAGCGGTCGTGTCAATTCTACTATATGGATGCACCACATGGACGCTGACTAAACGTACAGAAAAAAAGCTTGACGGCAATTACACAAGAATGCTACGGCCTATATTGAGCAAATCCTGGCAGCAACATCACACAAAACATCAGCTGCACGGCCACCGACCCCCCAACTCTAAAACCATCCAAATTAGACGGATAAGACCTGCAAGAAACTGCTGGGCAGTAAGGACGAAATCATAAGTGACGTTCTCCACTTCACACGGATCTGTGAGTATAGGACGACCAACTAGAACTTATCTATAACAGCTCTGTACGGACACAGGATGTAGTCTAGAGGACTGCCAGGAGCTATGGACGATAGAGAAGAATAGCGAGAGGGAGAGTCAGGGAAATCTGTGCTAGCAACACGATATCATGATAATGATGATCATATATATACACTTTGGTGCAAAAGGATAAGGCCACCATGAAAAAATGCAGAAATTTGGATTGATCCACTTTTTATTTAAAAAAAATCATATTTTTATTCTTAAATTTTGCAAATAAATTTATCAATTAATTTTTTTGAAAAATTAATTTATTTGATTATTTTATCATTAAATAATAAAATAATCACGTTGCAAAAAGATAAGGCCACTAAAATAAAATCGCAAATACCATCATTTAATACTTTGTTTTTCCTCCTTTCGATGCAATCACTTCTATGCAACGATTTTTCATCGACCCTATCAGACTTTTGACAGTTTGATCATCTATTTTCGACCATGATTTCATAATTGCACCAGTCAAGGACACCTTTGAATCATATTGTTTACCCTGACCGTAAACTTGTCGGGCAACCATACCCAGAGGTTCTCGATGGGGTTAAGATCTGGACTTAATGCTGGCCAGTCCATTAGCCCAACAGTTTTGTCACTAAAAAACGCTTTTGAATGCCTTGACACATGAATTGGGGTATTGTCTTGTTGGAAAATAGCCCGATTTCCCGCAGTACGAAAGAAATCTTGCAAAAAATGTTCGGTGAGCTTGTCAGTGTTGTTTTCTCGTGATCTGTAAGAGAATTGCCATGTCCCATGATTTATTTTTAATCTTTATTGCTAATTTTTTTATTAAAAAATTAATCTTAACATAAAAATCTGTCAGTTAATTTGTCTTATTTAAAAAATTCATAGGTGGCCTTATCTTTTTGCAACATGCTAATTTTAATATTTTTGAAATAATAATCAAAGAAAAAAATTTTTCAAAAAAATTTTTAAATAGATAATTTTATTACTAAATACATTTATAAAAATATGAATTTTTAAAAGAAAAAAGTGGATCAATCCAAATTTCTGCGTTTTTTCGTATTGGCCTTATCTTTTTGCACCAGTGTGTATATATATATATATATATATATATATATATATATATATATATATATATATATATATATATAATATTCAATGTCATTGTTTCATTCGCCTCTTAACATATAATATCGGCCTAAATGGAGACATTTGAATAAATTAAAATTTATCGAGATTAAATAATTTTAAATAAATCTGTTTTTGTATTCTCTTAACAATGCATCGTTTTACATATGTAAGTTGAGGTCAATTAACTATTCAAAAATAAATAGCAAAAAACAATATATATATATATATATATATATATATATATATATATATATATAGATAGATAGATAGATAGATAGATAGATACTTACTTTTAATAGTTTAAGTATGTTTTCTAATCAAAATATGCTTTAAACTAGATGTTTATTGCGAACCACAAAAAATTAATTATTCTATTCAATTTATATAGGAAGAATAATGTAACTTTTTAGATGGAAATTTTAATAGCTTTTCTAAACTAAACACATGGACGTTTATTTTTAAGAATTAAAAAAGATTCTTTTAAAAAATCCATGACAAATACGTTATTCTTAAAAAATCTAACACTAGTTACATTTTGAAACGCTATCAACGATATTAAAAGCTATGAATTTTCGGTTTTTTTTCGTTTAAGTTTTTTTTTCATTCGAAAATAATTTTTGGATGAGACATTGTATTCCATCATCGACCGGAAGTAGGTTTAAGCAAAAAAAAAAAAAACAACAAAAAACCCACAAATGTTTAACGGTGGCATTTACATATAAAGACATCCCTTAAATATTTTGTTCTTTCATATTTTCATATTTACTTTATTTTATTTTTTCATATTTTCATATTTACTTATCATTGGATATATTTCCATCCCCCCCATCTCTCTCTCTTTATATATATATATATATATATATATATATACTCAGTTACTAATACTGAGCAACCTTCACTTATAAATATTACAAACCACATTATTGATACGTGGTGCCTTCAATAGGTTTCCAGACTTTTTTCGTATGGGCATTTAAAATTGTCGTTGACTCTTGAAAATTCACTATGTTATTGCTATACATCTTCTGAGATAACTGACCTATTTTTATGATTTCAGGTTCAAATCAACAGCTTTAGCAGGAATTCCAATACACCCTACTAAACCCTGATTGTCACATATGACGAATTTCAAAAATGCAATCTGGATGTGAGGACACTTTAGGAGAACGATATGCAATAAAATTGTGTTTTAAACTTGGAAAAATGTCACAGAAACGTATGGAATGCTTCAGACTGCTTTTCGACCATTTTGCATGAATCGAGCATCAGTTTTTGAGTGGCATAAGAGATTCAAGGAAAGCAGGGAGTCTGTGAGGGATGATGAGAGGTGTGGGAGGAGTAAGGAAGTCAATAGGCCCCAGTTGATTGGCCAAACGGTTAGTGTTAGGGTTACTATGTTGAGGTTGTAAAGGAGTTCAGGAAGAGATTCCTTGGGAAGAGACCAGCACTCTTCAAATCGGGTCAGTGGCATTTCAGCAGGACAATACACCAGTCCACAACTCCATCCTTGCCGCAGACTATTTGACCAAGATGGACATTAAGACAGTTCCTCAGCCTTCCTATAGTCTAGACCTTGCTCCATGTGACTTTTGGTCATTCTCTAAGCTCAGAGGCTGAGGTTATGAGATAATTGAGGAGATAAAAGAGGCTGTGACGAAGGTCATTGATACACTCACACAAGAGGACTTCTATGGGGTATTCCAGAAGTTTTTGGAACGGTACAGCTAGAGGAGATTACTTCGAAGGGGACTAGAGTTTTATGTGTGTACAATCAATAAAAGTGCCCATACGAAAAAAGTCTGGAAACTTATTTAATGATCCTCGTATATATATATATATATATATATATATAGAGAGAGAGAAATAAAAAAGCAGAGGTTGTAAAAAAGGATTGGAAAAAGAGAAAGGGATAGTTAAAAAGATGATAAGAAATAGAGAAGGAAACAGATATGAAAGTCAATTACACCTGTTAGAAGAAAGAGGCAGAAAAAAAGAGAGAAAGAGAAAAATAGAACGACAGGTTTGGTAAGAGAGAGAGAGAGAGAGAGAGAGAGAGAGAGAGAGAGAGAGAGAGAGGTGGGGTCCAGAAATATGTAACCATTGAGTGATTTTATTATTTATAATTATGACTCAGCAACTTTTGTAATTGATGGCATTGGTATCTAGGCATCCATTTGAGACAAAGTGCTGAATCAGCGAAATGTAGGAGGTGGGGAACGGCAAACTGTATCAAATAAAAAATAATTTAAAAGAATTGTCCATTTTCGACATTTTCCATGACAAATCCTATTTTGTTCGATCGATTTCTGTAAAGAAATATCACAAGGAAAGAAAATAATGTAAATTATTGTATCATATGACTTTTGTCAAAATGGCGACATTTTTAACCTTTACAACCCATGCACAGAATCAAACAATCGCCTGTGTGTTTATTTGTCATTACAGAGTTTTAGGCAACATTTTCTACCACTTTGTTCACCGATAAACAATCTGGCTGGGTAAATAATACAATATATATATATATAAAATGATTGCAAACAAGCTACTTTTTCCAATAACATAATTATAAAAAAATTAAAATTGGAATAAAAACAGGAAGCTAATTCATAGAGAAGAAGAATGAGAAGAAAAATAAGAAAAAGAAAAAATGTTTGTTGCAGACAGAGAGTATGTGAGCGACCAGTTGAAAAGTGACCCCTGAGTGAGTCAGGCGAAAGCACTCGTAGTAGGTTAGCCAATCACGAGTGAATGATTACTTTATTCAAAATGAGTATGTAGATAAAAAGACCAGAATTTCCAAATCTTCTGCGCAAGTTTAGAAACACTGGAAACAGATATGTTTCTTTTCTCTGACTGAAGTAAGAGTGCGACTCGGGTTTGAACGGGAGAATTCGAGCGGTCGACGAACAGGGAAGTCAAGACCAAAGAGAAGCCTAGCAAAGTCGAGTCCAGAGGTGCAAAACATATTGAGAACGAAGAACCATTTTAATAGAAAAGATTAACTAGTCTTTCTCTCTCTGATTGGACAATTCACGGTAGCGAGCCAGTTATAAACCCTGGTGCTCGGAATTGAAATCGCTGAAAGATTCTAAAGTGTTCTTGTTTTTCCATGTCAATCATCGCATCTTCCGACATATGTCTGAGCGACCACGTGGCATATCTATTTTTGCTAGCAGCCCCTGCCTATGCATGTGCTATATCCCAACAATAAACTAAGAGGAAACATCTGCTTTGAAAAGGCTTGCTCAACAACTGGTCGAGCTGGTTAAAATAACGATATCACAAAATGGCCCCCGTATTACATTTCAGCAACTCAATTTTTCGTCAAGTTAGATGGTATACGTATATTGTCGTAACGCTTATCGAGTTTGTGACTGTTAACGAGACTGTTAGCATTTTGACATAACGCTAATACCCTTCGGAAAGGTATGACTCCAAGTATTTTCCTTCAAGCTAGGGGTAAATAGTTGGGTGTGAAGGAATGGAAGAACACTAGTCGGGGACGTCTGACTAAAAAGCACCGTCGGCTACATTTGCACGAGGTATTCAAATAGGTCACAACGGTGGATGTGTGAAACACATATCAACTGTCCAAAATGATCTGCTGCTAGGCAGTCGTGTCGTAGAGCGGTACGCCTCTCCAGTTGTTGGGTCGCACTTCGACCGGCTGTGTTGTCTGCGGCACGGATCTGGCCGGGTGTTCCTCGGCACTGGAGATCCTCTAGCCTCATGGGGCCGTTCCTCCATGCTTTAACTCTCATCGAAGGGGTTAGGTTAATTGCCTGGCGCCTGAAGCACCCCTCTTTAGGGGAATGCCGACGGAATTTTTGGAACTGCCGGGCGGGTGTGGGCTACGGCCTTGCGCCCGGACCCACCTTAAAAAGGCCTTGTGCCGTATTCCTCCGGTTGGTGGGCCGGGATATAAATACCGCAGTCGTGTTGCAGATACTACCAACTCTACATTGGGCAGATTTGGTTTTTTAACCGGTCTAGGAAAAGGAAAACTATAAATTCTAAACGGTAAAACTCCTTTAAAAATTGACCTTGTGTCAGATCCTGCTTATGCAGATTGATTACGTAATCAAATTTTTTTTAGTTGGCGTGTTAATCCAACACGCCACAATACAGAAGTAACCTCGTTCTCGATAATGACCGAAGATTGCCGAAAGTACCCGAACTCAGACTACACTATCGGAGATTTCGGGAAGTTTCTAAACTGCCTACTACCACATTTGCGACATCTTGTTCTCCAAGTTGAAAAAGATTAATAAAAAGCTAGACATGTAAATCCTTGTCATTCATTTTCAATAATATATATATATATATATATATAAACACTTGAAAGTGTAAATAAAGCAAATGTGAACGTATATATATATATATATATATATAGTGGGAGAGATCACGGTATACACTGCTGAAAAATCTTATAAAGTCGAAACAGCTGTTCAGTGTTTCCATGTATCACAAACAGTGTTTGCCAGATATTCTGATCATGTTAAATCAATTTATAATTTATAATTCATCAATGCATATTTATTTCCTTTCGCATGACGTTATGATTACGTGGATGTGTATCTCTAAGTTGGGAAGACGTAGCCTTGGAGGTGACTGTGTCGTCTGTAAGTGTGCAGATATGATAACTAGACATATCAGGTTAAGTGGTCGGGCATTTATCAAGACTAGTTAATTTGGCAACAGTTGTGTGCAAAGTGGACCTCTGGCTCAGTGGTAGAGTTTCAGCTCTACTTTCGGTGATCGCTGGTTCGATTTCCAGTAGGGGAGATCACGGTATACACTGCTATTAAGAAGGTCGAAACTATTGTTCAGTGTTTCTGTATATCATTCGCTGTACTTACTGGATTTTTTGATTATGGTAACTAAATTCCTCTATTTAGTCAATCGGTCATATGGAAGTCAGACCTGACCGATAAAATGAAATGCAGTTTCTTCCAAGCAGCGATCGTGTCGATACTGCTATATGGATGCACTATATGGACGCTATCTAAACGGATGGAGAAAAAGCTTGACGGCAATTACACAAGAATGCTACGAGCAATATTGAAAAGGTCCTGGAGGCAACACTCCACAAAGCAGCAGCTATACGGCCACCTACCACCCATCACGAAAACTATCCAAAGTAGACGAACAAGACATGCGGGACACTGCTGGAGATGTAGGGACGAGCTCATAAGGGATGTACTCCTGTTGATCCCTTCACATGGCGGAGCGAAAGCAGGGCGACCAGCTAGAACCTACATACAGTAGCTCTCTGAGGATACGGGGTGTAGCCCTGAGGACCTGCCGAAAGCGATGAACGATAGGGAGGGATGGCGAGAAAGGGTCAGAGATATCCGTGCCAATAGCACGACATGATGATGATGGTATATGTACATGTTGGCCATTTATTCTGAGACCATTGCAAGTCTCGGGTTTTACCCAGTGTATGTGAGATATGGAGAGTATGGGCACTACCTTGACACACTGGCTCATGACATGTTTCCATTTGAATTAAGAGTTTTCCTTCCCTTATATGGTTTGTCGCACCAGGAGTAAAGCGACAGACTGCCCTACTATTTACCCGTAGCTGGAAAAAGAAAAGTTAGGTTCATGACTTTCCACATCCAGGATTTTAACTCGGTTTACTGAGTCTTTTTTCAACGGCGATAACCGTTACGCTCAGCGCTTTTATGGTTCTGACAGCGATATGCAGAATGTATTTGTTAAACATAAATTTTTGATAGGCATTCTTGCATATTTAACAGAATCTGATACAGGGCTACATTAGTGTTTGCTTAGGGTTTATGGCATATCAACCTTTGTAGGTTATTTAACGCCAAATCCTTTTTATGAAAATAGTTCTATTTCAAACAATTCCGTTTAGCATGAGTACACAGTTTAATTGTTAAAAACATTTCTATTTCAAGCTATTCAGTTTAGTCAAACAGTTCTAATTCAAACAATTCAGTTCAGTAAAAGTATAGATTTTGTTTACACACAGTTGAATGTCAAAACAGCTCTATTTTAAACAATTCAATTTGGCCTAAGAACTGTTTCAATGTCAAAAACAGTTCCATTTCAAACAATTCAGTATAGCATAAGTATGCAGTTTAAATGTAAGTACACAGTTTAATTGTCAAAGACATTTCTATTTCAAACTATTCAGTTTTGTA
The DNA here is from genome assembly GCA_963585895.1 of Sepioteuthis lessoniana. Classification (NCBI taxonomy): domain Eukaryota; kingdom Metazoa; phylum Mollusca; class Cephalopoda; order Myopsida; family Loliginidae; genus Sepioteuthis; species Sepioteuthis lessoniana. Next base: position 97,773,730 of record OY757918.1, read on the forward strand.
TAAGTATAGTTTTTTGTTTATGCAGCTAAATATCAAAACAGTTTTATTTCAAATAATTCAGTTTAGCGTAATTCCAATTTCAATGCGAAAAACTGTCCTATTTCAGTCAATTAAGTTTAGCATACAAAAACAATTCTTTTTCAAATAATTCAGTTTAGCATAAGTACGCAACTTAAATGTCAAAACAGTCCTATGTCAACGAATTCAGTTTACCATAAGTGATAGATAAGACCCTATCAGGTGCTACCACTCCGAGCCAGAGTGGACCTGGGAGCAATGGCAATGAAGGAGTACTCCGCATTCCCCCAAACTCCAGCATTTAGTGACATATCCAGGACACTTGTTGAGGGATCTCTTAGCCGACTCCAGAGAAGCAGTTGGTGTATTCTCCAGCCCAAGTCGACTGGACAAGGCTACATTAGTGTGTCACCGAATAAGAATAGAACATTATACACTATGAATGGCTTGCGAGAATATTTCGTTAAGTACCACTCTATAGCAGGCGCATTTCCTTTAGGCACCGTGTACACAAACGAACATTCACTTTGTCAGTTGTTTCTAAGGATTGGTTCTTTAAGGAATATATATTGCAACGCTTGGACATTTGCCAGTTGATTCATCGAATTTCCGGTTCTTAAGAATACGTGATTTTGGAATCGGAAGCGACAAGGATGCCGTGTACTGAGGTTAGAACTTTGTAGTTCTAACCTTAGTACACGCTACTTTCATGTGTAAAGTCAAGCGAGAATTCGTCCTGTGGCAATCTGCTGACGGTGATTAATTACTTGCACTTCAATGACCCCGCTGTGTATCGATAAGCGGTCCCGTGGATTATGGTTTATTGTACACGGACGCTATAACTGTACAACATGGATCTTGTCTGTTTCAATCAGCTAACTTGAATCCATTCCACCCTAAAGACTCAAAAATACGTGCTTTTTTTTATCCACGCAGACACAGATATACATATACTTTGGTTTGTTTTCGGTGGGTTTAATGGCATATCAACCATTATAGGTTATTTAATGCCAAATACTCTTTATACATAAATATAAAAAATATATGATTTGCTTGGGTAGGGTTTTAAGGCATATCAACCATTGTAGGTTATTCAATGCCAAATCTTCTTTATACATATATATTGAATATATATGGTTTTGTTCGGTTGGGTTTTAAGGCATATCAGCCATTGTAGGATATTTAATGCCAAATACACTTTATATATATATATATATATATATATATATATATATATGATTTGCTTGGGTAGGATTTTATAGCATATCAACCATTGTAGGTTATTTAATGCCAAATTCTCTTTATACATATATATATATATATATGAAATATATATGATTTGTTTGGGTTTGGTTTTATGGCATATCAACCATTTTAGGTTATTTAATGCCAATTCCTCTTTATACATATATATTGAATATATATGATTTTGTTTGGTTGGGTTTTATGGCATATCAACCATTTTAGGTTATTTAATGCCACATCCTCTTTATACATATATATAATATATATACATATGATTTGGGTGGGCTGCTTTTTATGGCATATCAACCATTGTTGGTTATTTAATGCCAAATCCACTTTGTAAATATATAAATTAAATATCTATCATTTAGTTTGTCTGGGTTTTAAAGGATATCATACATTGTAGGTTATTTAATGCCAAATCCTCTTTATACATATATATTAAGTATATATTATTTGTTTGGGTTTTATGGCATATCAACCATTGTAGGCTATTTAATGTCAAATCCTCTTTTTACATATATTTATTAGATATATAGGATTTGCTTTGGTTGGGTTTTATGACATATCAACCATTGTAGGCTATTTAATGTCAAATCCACTATATATATATATATATATATATATATATATATATATATATATATATATATATATATATATGATTTGTAAACTTATTTTGTGGATAGATTTTAAAACGAGCCTGCACTCGTTCTTTTGCACACAATCAAATTGTTAACAAATATGAATAATTCTATTTACAATTAATTATTTGTTTGCACACAGTTAAATGGTTTTGAGTATTGCTATATAATTGTCACAATTTAACATCAGTCATTTGTTTGCTCACATTTTGTAAATGATTTAATCTTAGATTGAGCTAGAACTAATTTGTTTGCCAACTGGTATTGCTATTGTTTTTACACTGTTAAATTATTTCAATTATTGCTATCAAGCACTTATAATTCTATACAATATTAGTTATTTGTTTGCACACAGTTAAAGGATGCAACAGTTCTATTTCAAGTATTGTTATGTATCATTAACTATCCAACTAGACATCAGTCATTTTTTTACACAGTTAAATGATCAAACAGTTCTATTTCAAACAATTCAATTTAGTATGTCATTTGTTTGCACACAGTTCAAATGTCCAACAGTTCTATTTGACTCAAAGATAGGACCCAATCAGGTGCTACCACTCCAGGCCAGAGAGGACTTGGGAGAAATGGCAACGAAGGGGTACTCTGCATTCCCCGAAGCTCCAGGGCTGGACACTCGTTGTGGCAGAGATGCAGTCGATTTATTCTACACCCAAGTCAACGCGTACACTTCCTCCTACACACGCGCGCACACATATATATCAAAATTAAAAAGTAAAAGAAGATTTTTGTCCTACAACTTACAATTTCACATAATGATCAGAGTTTTGGCTTGAATTCAGTTTTTCTCCAAGACCGGTTACTGTACCAAGTCTAGAGAAATCTGTCTGCCCGACTATTTATTCATAGTCACTGGGAAGAGAGATCGATAAAGAGTATCAGCGTGAAGTGAAAGGCAAACAATCCAATCAAAAATTAAAATTCAGCGAGCCAAATGAATTTTCTGTGGCGATAACCGTTACGCTACCTCACTTCAGCAATTAACCATAAAAGACATTCCTGAATATGTGACTCGACGTCGAGTGTAAAGACAGCTTTTAAATATATACATTGATAGTAAAAAAAGGGTATGATTTTTTTTTACTTTTTTTTGAATTTGAAATTTTTACTGGGAATTAGATGGAATTTTCAACTGATATTTAATGTTTTTTTTTTTAATGGAATTTAAAAATGGTTTTATTGGTTTTTAATGGATTTTAAAAAGAATTTTGCAATATGGTTTTTAATGACATTTTAAATGTATTTTAATGGGATATCTTTATGAGAATTTTTAAACGGATCTTTTTTTCTATTTTCAGAATCTTTTAGGATTAAAAACCTCATAGTAATACAGTACCTACGGTACATGAAAATATCTCCAGAGAAGAAATGTCTTCAACTTAATGCCCCCCCAAAAGAAAACCAAACAAAAAACAAACTAAAAACTAAAAACCAAAAAGAACAAAAAAGAAAACAGACTGATAAGAATGAGATGTAATCGAATTCCCTGCGAACAGATTTTTCATATCAGAAGATTTCTATAAGTTTTTATTAACCTATAAAATCCTTGTCTACTCTTAAGATAACCGTTACTCGACGCGTTTTTTCATTTTAATTATAAAAGATATTACCGAATATATGACTCGACCTAGAGTGTAAAAACCACTGAAAGTAGCGATTTTCTAGAAATGGGTAACAATATATACGTTGATAGTAAAAAAAAATAAGAGGCTGGATTGTTCTTTGCTGGTTTTTAAAATGAAACATTAGACAGTAAAATTTGAAATTTTTAATGGAATTTTTAAATAGAATTTTTAGTGGATATTCTAGTGGGATTTTCAAATGGGAATTTTTAATGGGTTTAAAAAAAAAATTCTAAATGCAATTTTGTAATTGATTTTTTTATGCGATTTCTAATGCGTTTTTAATGGGACTTTTTAATGGAATCTTTAATGTATTTTAACGGAATTTTTAATGGGATATTTTAAAAATGGGAATTGTTCCTAATTTCGGAACTTAATGGTAACAAAGTGCCTACGGTTTAAATTGAAAATTTTACCAGAGATAAAAATGTCGTCAATTTAATTAAAAAACAACATTTAAATTATAAGAATGAGACGTAATGAAATTCTATTTAAACAGATTTTTCATATCTGAAATGGTTAAAACTAGCAGAAATTCTTGTCCACTATTAAAATAACCATTACACTACCGCAGTTCTGCAATTTATCATAAAAGACATTCCCGAATATTTGACTTCGAGTGTAAAAATACTAAATACTGCGATTTTATAGGAATGGGTGACAAAATAAACATTGGAAGCAACCCCCCCCCCAAAAAAAAAACAACAAAAAAAAAGAGCTTGGTTTTTTTTCTTCTTCTTTTTTAACAAGGGTTTGTTAATGGGATTTTCAGAACAAAATAAGAATAAAGTACCGACGATTTGAATTGAAAATGTCACCACAGAAGAAATGTTTTCAACTTAATGAAAAAAAAAAAACAGGAAAAAATGAACATATTGATAAGAACGAGACGTTATGATTTTTCATATATGAAATAGTAAAAACGTATAGAAATCCTAGTTCACTATGAAGAGTATTGGCCAACATTTCGTAAAAATCGGATCTCCCACAAAATTCTGGTCGTCAAAAATCTACCATAAAAATACCAACGAAATAAATTCGCTGCATTCGGAGACAAAAAGAAAAACCTGACCAACTTTGCTAAAAAGTTCAAAACTAGAAATGGTAAAACGATTACGAGAAGGTAAAAGAAAATGGAATTATGCCAAAAATATGGGCTAAGATACTTTTATAAAAAGTATGTCAGGGACAGATTACATTTGGCAGCAAAATATTGCAATCTTGATACAAAGTGGTTTGAAAGCATAATATGGTCAGATAAGTCATGATTCTATTTTTATAGTGATGGCTCGGAACGTTGTTGTGGATGATCAGGTGTAAAATTATTTCTAAAATCTCTGAAAGTAAACAGTTAAGTATTTAAATGGTGGAATATTGGTGGAAGGAGCATTTTCGTTCACTATATTTAGTGAACTACAAGGATCATTAGATAAGTTTCCAGACTTTTTTCGTATGGGCACTTTTATTGATAGTACACACATGAAACTCTAGTCCCCTTCGAAGTAATCTCCTCCGGATGCAATCCACTTGTTGTACCATTCCAACAACTTCCGGAAGGCCCCATGGGAGTCCTCTTGTGTGTGCGTGTCAATGACCTTCGTCACAGCCTCTTTCATCTCCTCAATTGTCTCATAACCTCAGCCTCTGAGCTTAGGGAATAACCAAAAGTCACAGGGAGCAACGTCTGGACTGTAGGGAGGCTGAGGAACTGTCTTGATGCCCATATTGGTTAAATAGCCTGTGACAAGGATGGAGTTGTGGACTGGTGCATTATCCTGGTGGAAATGCCACTGACCCGATTTGAAGAGTGCTGGCCTCTTCCCAAGGAATCTCTTCCTAAACTCCCTTACAACCTCATCATAGTAACCCTAACCCTAACCCTTTGGCCAATCAACTGTGGTGTATTGACTCCCTTACTCCTCCCACACCTCTCATCATCCCTCACAGACTCCGTGCCTTCCTTGAATCTCTTATGCCACTCAAAAACTGATGCTCGATTCATGCAAGATGCTCCAAAAGCAGTCTGAAGCATTCCGTACGTTTCTGTGGCATTTTTTCCAAGTTTAAAACAGAATTTTATTGCACATCGTTCTTCTAAAGTGTCCTCATGTCCAGATTGCATTTTTGAAATTCACGAACTGTCACAATCAGGCTTTAGCAGGGTGTATTCCAATTGCTGCTGTAGCTGTTGATTTGAACCTGAAATCATAAAAATTGGTCAGTCATCTCATAAGATGTATAGTAATAACATAGTGAAAGTTCAAGAGTCTATGACAATTGTAAAATGCCTGTACAAAAAAGTCTGGAACCTGATTGAAGGCCCCACGTAAGTTGTTGCGACAAGCCTATTAATGCTTGAGAATATATTAATGTTCTTGAGAAAGGACAACTACCAACTACTGACAAGCTGTTCTCTTCGTTAAATTGAGCAGATATCATTTTCAACTTCTTAAGGCACCTTGTTATATTGCTAAATTGACAAAAAGTGGCTTTCTGAAAACTCATTACAAAATAATTTCCTGACCTGAATATAGATCAGATTTAAATCCTATTAAAACTATTTGGAGTAGAATAAAACAAAAGCGGTCAGGTAAGATCTTTTCTAGTTAAGATACACCACGGGAAGTAATTAAGCATGAATGGGAAAACATTTCTATTGAATGATATAAGAAACCGTGTGATATAGAATGCTTAAAAAATTACTTTGTTGAAAAATCACATGATAAAGCTATCTCATATTAAAAAGGACTTAATATGGGTAAATATTAGATGTTTGTTTTGTATTTATCATACTCATGGTAAATTATATTCAGTAAAACTATGAATATGACACAGGCTCATCTATGACACACTAGTATATACAATCCCAATGGCCTGGGAGACCTGGGTTCAATCCCAGGTCGAGTCATACCAAAGACTCAAAAAATGATACTTGATACTACCTTGCTTAACACTCAGCATTATCAGGTAAGGATCAAGGGTAGAGTGGAGCAATCCAGGGAAAGGAGTGGCACCCTTCCCTATACCTTGGTGTAGTAGCAATAAAAAAGGGAGCCCTAGGATCACCCTCGACTACAGTCACCAACTTTACTTTACATATACAATCCCGGACTTAGAATATAGATTCAATCCTCTTTGAAAACGCTTCTTTCGTTGTTTTCCATCTATGAAAAATAAACTAAGCACATATCTTAGACTTAACCTCTTTTATTTGAGAGCCAAACTTTCTGGCATCATGGAACGTGCCTCAAATTAATTAGAATAATATATTCTGCCCGGGGTAGCATTAATTTTCGAATTAATTAATTACTGCATAATTTCATTTTATAATTTTCGTACGAATTGCGGTTAAAACGTGCGGTGCCTGAGGTCTTCTAGCAACTTTCCTACTTTGCTAGATGAATTCAAATTTTGACCGTAGGAACGAGACCCGTCAGGTTGAAGAGCTGTTTCAGAGAGTTTCCGTTGTCATTCTTCAGGGCAAGTAATTTAGCAATACGAAAAGGTGTGTTATCATGTTGAAAAATGATATCTGATTGACTTACCGAAGATTTTGGTTGGTTGTTTGGGTTTAATGGCATATCAACCTTTGTAGGTCATTCAACGCCAAATTCTGTCTATATATACATGCATATATCAACCAAATATTTCAAAACGAATATTAAGGTAGGTAGAATTTTCTATTAGCAGGATTTCATTTGTTTGCACAAGATTAACCAGTTTTAAGTTGTCATATTTTTTAGTACAACTCTGTCTCTCTCAAGAAGGACAGAATGTCATCTATTTTGACGTTTTTGAACAGATCGGTTAAGTTATTTACTTTGAAAAATCGCTTTCTGATAGCAGCGAAAGTTCTGCATTCTATAAGAGTGTGTTTAACCGTGCAAGTTGTCTGGCAGGTTGAACACTTACCGAAGAGAACAGTTTGTTAATAGTTAGAAGAAATATTTTATCGGGAATATTATTCTTTAGAATTAAGAATTTTTCTCATAAAATTTGGTCATACACATACAGTAAGATTACTAATAAAATGAGTTTTTGGTTTGCTTTGGTTTTATGGCACGTCAACCATTGTAGGTTATTTAATACCAAATCCATTTTTATGCATATAAACAGTTCTATTTCGAATACTTTAGTTTAGAATAAGTACAGGTTTTTATTTAAACAATGCTAAATTTAAAAACAGTTCTTTTTCAAGCACTTCAGTTTAGCATTAGTAGAGTTTTTGTTCACACAGTTGAATGTAAAAACAGTTCTATTTCAAACAATTCAGTTTAGCATAAGTTCACAGTTTAGTTCTAATTGACCCATAGATAAGACCCTAATAGGTGCTACCTCTCCAGGCCAGAGGGGACCTTGAAGCGATGGCAATGAAGAGGTACTCTGCGTTCCCTAAAGCTCCAGCATTACTGGAACCTCACCATCAGAATGTTTTGTGTCATATATCCAGGACACTCTGCAGAGATCCAGCCGACTGGGCCAGAGCAAAATCAGTTATTATTGTATAATTTCATTCTATAATTTTTGTGCCAAAGACGTCAACTGACCAAAGCCCTCGAACAGCCGTATTACTCAGTAAGATCGGCAAAAATATTCTTGGCTTTAGGAACAAGGCCTATCCTGTTGAATGGTTGTTTCAAAGAGTTTCTCTTACCATTCTTCAGGGTAACGCATTTTCTATTTTTTCGACCGGATAGAAAATAACTTTTTAATTTTTTAAATGGCAGTATTATTTTTCTATTAAGAAACCTGAAAAGTGAAACAAAAATTCGTCTATCGTAAAACAACTGAGACATTTTATATATCACAAAAAAGATCACCAGTGATTACTATGTCAGGTGTGGGGGGATTAAAAAGCCTTTGTAAATGTTTGTTCAGTCATTTACGAAGGATAATTATCGTTTGTTATTTTAAACCGTAGAGCCGTGTGCAAATTGTTTGTTCTAGATAAGAATATTGATGAACAGAATTATTAATGTTGAACAGGAATACTTGAAATCGTTGAACTAAGTACAATGAAATGGGCTCATGCTGTTTAAAAATAAAGTCACAAACTATTCGCTTACAAATTCTATATATATATATATATATATATATATATATATATATATATATATATATATATGTGTGTGTGTGTGTGTATGTGTGTGTGTGTGTGTGTGTAGAAAAATTGATAACAAGGTAATCCAAGTGGAAGGAGAAATTTATTGAGAAGTCGGCACTATAGTGTTTCGGTTCTACTGAACCATCATCAGGGCCATGAGGGGTGATATTAGCGATTTTAAGTCAACAATGAATGTTTTCCACTTGGTTCAATTTTTCTACATATTGTCGGATTACAATCCTTTATTTACTTTCATATATATATATATATATATATATATATATATATATATAGACACAAACACAGACATAGACACCGACACCGACACACACACACACACACACATATACATATATATATATAAAAATAGAATTTGACATTAAATGACATCCAAGGGTTGATATGCCATATAGCACCACCAGATCAAACCTAGTACTCTCCTGAAAGATATGATTCCCCTTATCTCACAGTTATTGGTCAAATAATACCATTCTTGTCATTCTACAAGAATAGCTTTAGATAATATGATTTGGGATTCATCAAGAAAACCAAATTATATTATATTATATTATATTATATTTTAAATTGTAATATTATAAATCATATATTATGATTATATATTATATATTATTATTTATGATATTCATTTTTTGTTATTTATTTTATTATAACATTATTTAACATTACTTTGGCAATATATAGGAAGAATCAGTTCATCCCGCCGCAAACATTTAGAAATATTGATATCACAATAATGATGATAGTTTTTATTCAATATCATAGATTGTATTTTATATTATATTGCCCAGTCGGCTGTGGCTGTCGAATTCACCGACTGTTTCTCTGCAGAGGGGTAAGTTCCCCACCCCCAAAGAGAGTCCTGATATGACACTAAAAAATCTGATGGTGAGGTTCCAGTGATGCTGGAGCTTTGTGGAATGCGGAGCATCCCTTCATTGCCATTGCTCCCAGGTCCACTCTGGCCCGGAATTGTAGCACCTGAGAGGGCCCTATCTATGGGTCAAATAGAACTAAACTGTATACTTATACTAAACTGAATTGTTTAAAATATAACTGTTTGATTGAACTGAATAGCTTGAAATAGAAATGTTTTTGACAATTAAACTGTACGTACATTTAAACAGCGTGCTTATGTTAAACTGAATTGTTTGAAATGGAACTGTTTTTGACATTGAAACTGTACTTACACTAAATTGAATTATTTAATATAGAACTGTTTTGACATTTAACTGGGTATAAACAAAATCTGTACTTATATTAAACTGAATTAGCTGAATTAGAAATGTTTCTGACAATTAAACTGTGTACTCATTCTAAACTGAATTGTTTGAAATAGAACTGACTATTTGCATAAAAATAGATTTTGCGTTTAATAACCTGCAAAGGTCGATATGCCATAAACCCAATCAACCAACCAACCAACCAACCGATTATTATATTATAGATTATATATCAAATTATGATATAGTGTGATATAATATAATATAATATGATATAATATAAAATTTATTATAATGGATATGATAAATAAAAATAAATGTGTTATAAATGTGTTATAATGTTCATATAATGTTATGCATAAAGTAATATTCAATTTTCCAATGCTATCAATATTTTTGAACGTTTGAGGCGGAATAAACTGAATCCTCCAATGTATTGTCAAAGTAATGTTAAAAAATATAGAAACTAACTTAATTTAATTTATAACAGATGAAACTAGCTTCTTCTATTTTTTTTTCAGCAGAAATTTGGGATTGTTTTCTTTTTTAGAAAAAAACAACAACTTTAGAATGACTTTTTTACATTTCAAATTTATATTTCAAATGTAGGCTGTCGAAGACGCCGCCTCTCTCAAACAAATGATGAAAAATGATCTTCATTGGTTGGCTTAGCTTAACATCTGCTTATTGAATTCACATGACCCTCGGGAGAACATGTGGGTTACACTCCCGGAGGGGAGGTTTTCAATCCAGTTAAAAATAAAATAAAATAAAATAAACATTTGTTTATTTATTTATGTTGCAATTCACCCCATCCACTCCACTGTAAAATGTTGTTTCAAAGATGCTTTAGTTTTATATATATATATATATATATATATATATATATATATATATATATATATATATATATTATTCAATAGAAAAAGTCACACACAATAAGAGATTGTGCAACTTGAAACTGTGAGTTAGTTTTAATCTCGATGGTCTTGATTCTTCCTCTGATTTCATTGTTGTTATCATTATTAATATTCACTCATAAGAGCTTTTCACATCAGCGGTAGCCGATGGTTTTTCACTGGAGTCTGAGTGACAGCCAGTCTCTCAAGTCTCCAGGACTCTTCTCAGTATTCTGGCCGTTCTCAATAATGCTGTCGTTTGGATGGATCTCCACTCGTCCGCCAACTTCCAAGTCCTCAAGTCCCTTTAGTAACCCTTTAGTTACTGTTCCAAACGCACCAATTACAATTGGTATGATTGTCACCTGCATGTTCCACAGTTTTTTCAATTTCCTAGCAAGGTCGAGGTACTTATCATTCTTTTTACATTCCTTCAGATTTATTCTGTGGTCAGCCGGGACAGCAAAGTCGACTATTTTGCAAGTTGTCTTTTTTTTTGTTGTTGATTATTATGAGGTCTGGTCTTCTGGCCGAGATTAGGTGATCCGTTTGTATGTTAAAGTCCCATAGGAGTTTATGCGTGTCATTTTCTAGGACAGGTGCTGGGTTGTGCATATACCATTTGTTTGTATGGTCAAATTTAAATTTCTTGCACATTTCCCAGTGAATCACCTTGCCGACCCAGTCGTGTTTCGCATTATTATTATTATTATTATTATTATTATTATTATTATTATTATTATTATTATTATACCTCCTTGCGAATTTTTCACACTTGCGTTTGCTGATGGTTTTTCACTGGAGTCTGAGTGACAGCAAGTCTCCCCATGTCTTCTGGACTCTTCTCAGTGGTCAGGCCGATCTCAACAATGCTGTAGTTTGGATGGTCTCCGCTCGTCCTTCGATTTCCAACTTCTCTAGTCCATTTACTAAGCCTTTGAAGATCGTTCCAAGTGCACCAGTTACAATTGGTATCACCGTCACTTTCATGTTCCATAGTTTTTTATTTCTCAGGCAAGATCTAAGTATTTGTCTCTTTGTTTCGTTTTCTTTGATTTTTTCTCTGTGGCCGGCCGCAAATCGTCAGGTTCCCATTGTTTGTTAATCGGGATTAGGGGATCTTTTTGTTTCTCAAAATCCCAGAGAATTTTGAGCGTCTCATTCTTCCGGATGGATTCTGGTTTGTGCATATACCATCTGGCCGTGTGGTCGAATTTCAAATTCTTGCACAATTCCCAGTGGATCACCTTTCTCATCCAGTCATGTCTATTATTGTACTCTTTTTGAACTTGTTTGCTGCTTTCCCTTTTTATGTGATTGGTCGTTTCGTTTCTTTCATCATATAACTAACACTTACTATTCTGTTGCGTCTTATTTATTTTCGGTTTAATATAATTGGTCCTTATGGCGTTATTTTGCACTGCTGTTAGAAGAGATTTAGTTTCTCTCTTAAATTTTCCTTTCCATAGCCATGTCCAAGTCTTTTCGTATGAGATTTCGCTTGTTTGTCGCTTGAAATATCCATAGAGTTGTTTTTCTTCCCATTTCTGTTTTCTAGCTTTGTTTTGTTGATCATTATATTGTCTGTGCTTTTTCCGGTCACTTTATAAATCTTTGTTTTTATTATGTATTCTTCGTGTCCTTGTATTGCATCGACGCTATCTTCGAAGCTGGCGAGTCCTCTTCCTCCTTCTTTTTCTTGACAATATAGTCTGTCTGTGTCATCTCTGAGTCTTAGAATCTAGTTAACAATCATCAATTTCCTCACCCTTTTGTCTATTTTAAGAATGGTCCCGAGTATCTTACAAGGAAGACGACCCACGTGTTTATTCCTTTCGTTCGTCTAAGGTACTATTTTGTGATTTTTTCTTTTATCTTTATTTATGTTTGTTTGATGATGTATACTCCCCAAATTCCCAAGTACTTGCAATTTTCCTTCTCCTCCAAGTCTTCAGAAGTCACTTTGATGTCCTTCAGCTTTTTTAGTTTTCTAACAACATCCAAGTATTTTTCTATGTTAAAAATCCACAACGGGATAAGTACTTTTTTTTAGCCTAATGAGTAGAGGGTTTGCCAATGGTCCCGGAGACCAGGGTTCAATATCAGGTCGAGTCATACCAAAGATTCAAAAAATGATACTTGATGCCGCCTTGTTTAACATTCAGCATTATAAGGTAAGGATCAAGGGTAAAGTGGGGCCATCCAGGGAAAGGAGTAGCACCCTCCTCTACACCTTGGTGTTGTAGCTGTTGAAAAGGGAGCCTTTAGGTTACCCTCGACTAAGGTCGCCAACTTTACTGTTACTTATTTTTATTATTAATAGAATTAAACTCCCTGAAAGTTTTTCAGAGCAGCGTTAGCTGATGGTCTTTCACTGGAGTCTGAGTGACAGCAAGTTTCCTCGGGTTTCCAGTATTCTAAAAAGTATTCTGGCCGATTTTAAAAATGCTGTAATTTGGATGGTATCGATTTGTCCTTTGATTTCCTACACTTCCAGCCCCCCACCTTTCTAAGTCTTTGAGAACTGTTCCTAACATGTTGATTACAAATGATATTACTCATGTTTCACTGATCTTTTAGTTCTCTGGCAAGGTCAAAGTAATTATCGTCTCTCTTTTTGTTTTCTTTGGTTTTCATTCTGTGGGGGCCGAGACGACAGGTTCTATTTTTTTATTTATTATCACTTGGTCTAGTCTTCTGAGATTCGGTGATTTGTTTATATTTCAAAATTCCAAAGAATCTTATACATCTCATTCTTCAGGACTGATTCTAGTTTGTCCATATACCATTTGGTAGAATGGTCAAATTTCAATTTCTTGCGCACTTCCCAGAGGATCACCTTTCCCACCTAGTCTTATCTAGTCCTATACCTTTTTGCTCTCGTTAGCTGAATTCCTTCATTATGTGATTAATCATTTTTTCTCTATTACCACATAACCTACACTAGCTATTCTGTTGCGTCTTATCAATTTTTCCTTTGACATAATTAGACCTTATGGCGTTGCTTGGTGCTGCAATTAGAAGAGATTCAGTTTCATTTTTTAGGTTTCCCTTTCGTAGCCATGTCCAGGTCTTCTTGTGCAGGCTTTCAATTATTGACCCAGTAATATTTTTGTATTGAGCACTAATTGCTATTTTTAGCTCTGTTGTTTTAATTTTTATATGAACGATAATTATATAATATATATATATATATATATATATATATATATATATATATATATATATATATATATATATATATATATATATATATATTCATTTTTATTTTTATACCAATTCTGTAATTCTGACGGTTGGAAAAAACCAGATGATAAAATTTGTAAAAAAATATTACACAAACTGATATCTGGGTAAAAAATTAAATAAATTAAAATTTAATAAAAAAAAGACTTAAAGCATTCATACTGCTTGAGAATCAATCAATCAATAAATCAATCAATCAATCAATCTATCTATCTATCTATATATATATATATATATATATAGGTTCCCACTGAATTATGATTTAGTTGCAAACTAGATTAGGAATAGCTGTATTAAATAACTTCGTGCATTTTAAGTCAATTGCTTTGTTAAGAACTCCGGTACAATGTGCCTTTCTCCCCTGTTACTGTGACATACATACATAATGAGAATTTTACTAATGTATCTAACATAATGGGAATTTTAGTAATATATAGATATATTCCTCCCCCTCGAGGCGTTAATTTTGAGTTAAACCTTTGAGCTCTCAAGTCATATATTGTTGAATAGTAACATTTCGATTCAACTGAAGATATCGTCATTAATCAGAAAAGTATGTAATTTGAGCGGTTTAAGCTTTGCAGCAAAGCGATGATAATTTCAAACACAGAAAAGTCATTTGAGTATTGCAGACAGAGAGGAAGCAAACATGCAGAACAAGCGACAAAAATTATTCATTAGATTCTAACTATTTGTCAGCAGCTCTGAAATTTGAGACATGATACGTTGATCTAGCAATTTTACACACGGTTCATGATTCTATGACGCCATTACTAACAATTCGATATTCAAGTGATTGTAAAAATAAAATAAGTAGTCATATCTTCCAATCAGGTTGCTGAAACGGAATTTAGGACTATTTTGTCTCTACAATGAATGGCACTTGTCAAGGTTGACAGTAGATGAAGTATCCTTTTAATATTAGTGTCTGGGTTGTGAAGCAGTTATGGGAAGGACGTTTGCTCGATTAATCAAGCGCCCTTACTTGGTGCCTTCAATAAACTTCTAGATTTTTTTTGTACAGGCATTTAAAATTGGCGTAGACTCTGGAAAATTCACTATGTTATTGCTATACATCTTATGAGATGACTGACCAATTTGTATGATTTCAGGTTCAAATCAACAGCTACAGCACCAATTGGAATACACCCTACTAAAGCCTGATTGTGACAGTTGGTGAATTTCAAAAATGCAATCTGGACGTGATGACACTTTAGAAGAACAATATACAATAAAAATCTGTTTTAAACTTTCAAAAAATACCATAGAAACGTATGGAATGCTTCAGGCTGCTTTTCGGCCATCTTGCATGAATCGAGCATCAGTTTTTGAGTGGCATAAAAGAATCAAGGAAGGCAGGGAGTCTGTGAGAGATGATGAGAGGTGTGGGAGGAGTAAGGTAGTCAATAGACCAAAGTTGATTAGCTAAAGGGTTAGGGTTAGGGTTACTATGTTGAGGTTTTAAGGGAGTTCAGGAAGAGATTCCGTCGGAAGAGGTCAGCACTCTTCAAATCGTGTCAGTGGCATTTCCACCAGGACAATGCACCAGTCCACAACTCCATCCTTGTCACAGACTATTTGAGCAAGATGGGCATCAAGACAGTTCCTCACCGTTCCTATAGTCCAGACCTTTCTCCCTGTGACTTTTGGTTATTCCCTAAGCTCAGAGGCTGAGGTTATGAGACAATTGAGGAGATGAAAGAGGTTGTGACAAAGGTCATTGAGACGCTCACACAAGAGGACTTGCATGGGGCCTTCCAGAAGTTGTTGGAACGGTAGAAAAAGTACATTGCAGCCGGAGATTACTTGTAAGAGGACTAGAGTTTCATGTGTGTACTATCAATAAAAGTGGCCATACGAAAAAATTCTGGAAACATATTGAAGGCACATCGTACCACGTCGGCGAGCATTAGAATACGCTGACTGTATACCCTAAAGAGGTATAGAACCCCCTCAGAAAAGGAGGTGTCCAGGGTATGACACTAAACTGCATGTGATTGTGAGGCTCCTGTTCTGAAGATTTTGGGAGAGTAGAGTGCTCCTCCATTACCATTACTCCCATATCCACCCTGACACGGAGTGGTAGTACCTGTTAGGGTCTGATATATGGATCTGTTAAAAAATTGTTCGTATTCAATTCCACTTCCCCAAAATACAAAGCAAAAATGACAGTTGACAAGTTAATTCAATCAAATAATCAGTCTATCAAGTGCCCATACGTCTATTCCTTTTTCGTGGTGTGCGTCGTGTGATGTAATCAATAGCAAATTAGAAAACCATTATTCATGAGTTTGATTTTCAGTGAGTGTAACATATTTCTCGGTACTGGTGTAACACCATGATATCATCTTGAATATTCAAACGTTACTCTCTTCAAAAACAACAGTCGACTCTGTTATTTCGGGTACAAATAAATCTTTATTCTGACCGCAACATTTTTCTAGCTGTCAGACGCAACACAAGGCTTGAGGTAAACATCATAAGAATCTCTGAACGGTTGGTTGGTTGGTTGGATTTTATGGCATATCAACCTTTGTAGGTTATTTAACGCCAAATCCATTTTTATACAAATAGTTCTATTTCAAACAATCCAGTTTAGCAGAAGTACGCAGTTTAAATGTAAGTACAGTCTAATTATGAAAAACATTTCTATTTCAAACTATTCAGTTTAGTCAAGCAGTTCTAATTCATCTAATTTAGTTTAGTATATGTACAGATTTTCTTTACTCACAGTTAAATGTTAAAACAGTTCTATATTAAACAATTCAGTTTAGTGTAAGTTCAGTTTAAATGTCAAAAAACAGTCCCATTTCAAATAATTCAGTTTAGCATAATCACGCAGTTTAAATGTAAGTACGGTTTAATTGTCAAAAAAATTTCTATTTCAAACTATTCAGTTTTATGAAACAATTCAGTTTAGCATAAGTATGCCGTGAGTTCTATTTAACCCACAGATAGGGCCCTATCAGGTGGTACTACGCCGGGCCAGAGTGGATCTGGGAGCGATGGCATTAAAGGGGTACTCCGCATTCTCCAAAGCTCCAGCATTACTGGAACTACACCATCAGATTGTTTAGTGTCATAACAGGACACTCGTTAGGGGGTCTTACCCCTCTGCAGAGAAGCAGTCGGTGTATTCTAAAGCCTCATCCGACTGGGCAAGACCTCTGAACGAATCACAGCTTGGCTGACACCAGAGAGACACCCACCCGCGACCGATCCGTTCAACTGTCCAACTCGCACTCAACTGCCCTCAACTCGCACTCAACTCGCACTCAACTGCCCTCAACTGCACTCAACTGCCCTCAACTCGCACTCAACTGCCCTCAACTGCACTCAACTGCTCTCAACTGCCCTCAACTGCCCTCAACTGCACTCAACTGCCCTCAACTCGCACTCAACTGCCCTCAACTCGCACTCAACTCGCACTCAATTGCAAAAAAATTACAAATTCTCATATATTTACATATTCCAAAATGAAATATTTCATCAGTGTGACGTCATCCCATTGCATCATATTTTTTAAATTCCAATCAAACTTACACATGACGTCACTTGAACTTTGCTTTGTTTTCGTTTCCAGTCCCGAAACCTTGACAAGGGGTAATTATCGTATCCTTCCGCACGCGTTGACTTCAATGATAAATATTCTTCCACTAAAAGATCTCAAATCAATGTACAATTTTACCAAATTAAACCATAAAATAATTCATATCATTAATTACCTTTTAAAATAATTAATGTAATTAACTATTAGCCTAATTATTTTACATTGGCATTGAAGGCATTAATGTGTATATCTACTTAATACTTACGTCGATACCAGGAGGTGACACGAAGTCAATTCTTAAGCGTAAAAAAACTGATTTGCATTAAGTTTTCTTTCTCCCAGATTGGTTGCATTACCAAGGTTAAAGAACCCTTTTCTGCTATATTAATTACACATTGCATTAAAACAGTAAGATTCAAGCCTTTCTGGAGGGCATTAGCACAAAGGGAAACGCAAATAATCTCATCCCGGATTTGAACTCTATTTCCCTAAGATGCAAAGACTGGATTGTAGATTCATAACTTTTGAAAGATAATTCCATTCTTATAACCGAATGAAAATAAATGTAAAAGGCATGTCTGGAGCTGTATTGAATATTTCAGGGATTGGTTGCGTAGCTTTAATGTAACACAACAACAAATCAAAAGAGATCTTATTGCGCAAGTGGGAACTCATGAAGTTATATAGTCGAAATTGACACTTGATTGAACGGGTTTGTGTATTTTTCGTTTGCTGCCTTCTCAATGATTAAGCGAACAGGTTCTTTACGTGTCTTGTAATTTTTGTTGTCGTTTCAAGAAACGCAAACAGCATGGGCATAATTTGAACTCACCGGACATTGGCCTAGCGGTTAGAGTGTTCGCCAATGGCCCGGGAGACCTGGGTTCAATCCCAGGTCGAGTCATACCGAAGACTCAAAAAATGGTACTTGATGCCTCCTTGCTTAACACTCAGCATTATAAGGTACGGATCAAGGGTAAAGAGGAGCAATCCAGGGAAAGGAGTAGTGCCCTACCCTACACCTTGGTGTAGTAGCTATCGAAAAGGGAACCTTCGGGTCACCCTTGACTATGGTCGCCAACTTTACTTACTTCATTTTCCAACGGCTAAAACCGTTATACTTAAGTGCGCCACGTTTTATTATTGCAATTTAACGTTTGTAATATTTTCGTTTGTAGCGCATATATCACGAGAACGAAGCGGGTCAAACCGTGTGAGGTACTCGCTGCTGTTGCAGGTATCGTGCTAGTTGGTATGCTGATACGCTGAGCATTGCTTTTCTTCGTGAGTGATTTGCACAGATGAACGTGTGACGTTGACTAATTCGAGAACTTATACGTGGTGTTTTCA
>OY757918.1:97797666-97800166 GCA_963585895.1 Sepioteuthis lessoniana
CAATTTTTAAGCGCAGTTTAACAGGTTTGAATTCAGAGTTTTCCTTCTCGTAGACTAGTTGCCTCACCAAGACTGAAGAACTTAGTCTGCCCTACTATTTACCCATAGCTGGAGGGAGAATAATTGGATTCATACCTTTCCCAAGAGTATTAGTGCTATGCGAAATGCAGTCAGTCTCGTCCAGGATCTGAACTCGTGTCACCGTGTCCATTTCCTACGACGATGACCATTAAACCATGGGCACCTCCTAAACCTCATGCTAATGTCCATTGGAAATCAATCTTTTCTCTCTTCAGCCATGTACATTGTAAGGCAGACTGGGTTCTTTAGACTTAGTGAGGCCACCAGTATAGGAGAAGGAAAACACTGAATTAAAAAAAAATGCTTTATCTCCTTAAAAATTTGCCTAGTGTCACATCCTGCTTATAGCGGAAGGGATAGATGAATATATACTTATTTGTACCTGCTTGTATGTCTTATTTTCCACGGATTTTTCTAGTTTATATATATATATATATATATATATATATATATATATATATATACTCCCGCTAGTCGATTGAGCACTCAAATGAGGAACTGCCAGCAACCACATACGTGTAAATGCAAAGCCCTTCTCATGAACTGAGAACTCTGGTGACCAAAAGCGTATATGTGAATATATACCAAAAAATTAATGTCGATATTTCAGGGGTAAGATATCAACCTGACGTATATTCAGCCAGGTTTCGATCCCAGCTTGAAACATCTGGCCACACCGAAGAGTTGTGATACAACGAAAAAGTCTGTCTGTGGATGACAATATATATATATATATATATATATATATATATATATATATATATATATATAATATTATTCAATCCAGTAAATCCGGCATAGGGAATACTTCCAACCAGGACAAATATATAGAATATTCAAAATAGAATATTCAATTTAAATATTCCTTCTAAAGATCTCAATGTAAATAAAATCCACAGTTGTAAATTTTTGACATGTGTTACTGTAACTGTTATTGTTGCATCTTTTTGATTTCAAGTAGGATGACAACGGATGTAGTTTTACATGCCATATTTCTGGCTACTTATTGTTGCTTGAAGGTTTAGGCTAGTTTTAATCGATAGGAGAAATAGATTTTTTGTCTGGTTGTAAATGTGTAAAATATATTTTATTTTCATTTCTGTTTGATCTGAATGAGTCCTGTTAATTTTTAGAGCATTGATTTATACGAGGATCATTAAATAAGTTTCCATACTTTTTTCGTATGGGCACTTTTATTGATATTACACACATGAAACTCTAGTCCCCTTCGAAGTAATCTCCCCCGGTTGCAATGTACTTGTTGTACCATTCCAACAACTTCTGAAAGGTCCCATGGAAGTCCTCTTGTGTGAGCGTCTCAATGACCTTCGTCACAGCCTCTTTCATCTCCTTAGTTTCCTTAGTTGTCTCATAACGCCAGCCTCTGAGCTTAGGGAATAACAAAAGTCACTGGGAGAAAGGTCTGGACTATAGGAACGGTGAGGAACTGTCTTGATGCCCATCTTGGTCAAATAGTCTGTGACAAGGAATGGAGCTGTGGACTGGTGCATTGTCTTGGTGGAAATACCACTGACCCGATTTGAAGAGTGCTGCCTCTTCCCTAGAATTTTCTTCCTGAACTCCCTTAAAACCTCAACATAGTAACCCTAACCCTAACCGTTTGGCCAATCAACTCTGGTCTAGTGCTTCCTTACTCCTCCCACACCTTTCATCATCCCTCACAGAGTCCGTGCCTTCCTTGAATCTCTTATGCCACTCAAAACTGATGCTCGATTCATACAAGATGGCCGTAAAGCAGTCTGAAGCATTCCATATTTTTCTGTGGCATTTTTTCCAAGTTTAAAACAGAATTCTATTGCATATCGTTCTTCTAAGTGTCCTCATTGAATTTTGAAAGTCACCAGCCGTGACAATCAGGCTTTAGTAGGGTGTATTCAAATTGCTGCTGTAGCTGTTGATTTGAACCTGAAATCATAAAAGTTGGTCAGTCATCTCATAAGATGTATAGCAATAACATAGTGAATGTTCAAGAGTCTACGACAATTTTAAATGTCTGTACAAAAAAAGTCTGGAACCTTATTAAAGGCACCGCGTATCAATGCTTTTAAAAGGATGAAATAAAATTATAATCATAATGTGTTCGAGTGTTGTTTTTTTGAAAAAAAAAATTGCACAATATACGCTTATAATCGTACTGAACGAATGGATTTCTTTAACACTCTCTCGCATCCTGCGTCCGCACAAAGCTGATTAATCTATGTCTTTGCTGGTCGGCCAACGTTGGTGTGTCCATGTGTAGGAGTCCACAGGAGTCCGCTTGTGAGAGATAGGAGCTTGGTGGTCATACAGCAGCTATTTTGTGTTGTGCTGCTTCCAGGATTTGTTAAAAAAGAACCGGACATTGCCTAGCGGTTAGAGTGTTCGCCAATGGCCCGGGAGACCTGGGTTCAATCCCAGG
>OY757918.1:97805166-97875166 GCA_963585895.1 Sepioteuthis lessoniana
ACATCCTCTAAGTGTGTTCATTCCACAATTATTGCCAAGGGTTGTATGATAAAGAAAGAAAGAAAGAAAGAAGAAAGAGAGGAAACAAGGGTGCTATACATCCGACACTTTTTGTCTGCTTCAACAGAGCTTGAGAAACGAAAGAATAAATAATAAAAGGAAAAAGTTCTGTCATCATCATCTTTAGGAATTCATTAATCACTGATAATCCCTTTACAATTCATTAATTACTGATAATCCCTTTACAATTCATTAATCACTGATAATCACTTTACAATTGCTCACCGGCTATCATTATTCCTTTTCAGCCTAGCCCAGTCAGCTGGGGCTGCAGAATACATCGACTGCATCTCTGCAATGAGTGTCCTGTATAAGACACTAAACATTCCGATGGTGAAGCTCCAGTAATGTTTGGGTGAATACGAAGCAGCGCTTCATTGCCATTGCTCCCAGGTACACTCTGGCCCGGAGTGGTAGCACCTGGTAGAGTCCGATCAATGGATCAAACAGAAATGTTTGATATTTAAACTGTGTGCAAATAAATGACTTACGATAAATTGAGTTGAGAAATAGAATTGTTTGATCATTTAAATGTGTGTAAACAAATGACTGATGTTTAATTGAATTGTTAGTGATACATTGCAATACTTGGAACCATTTAATTTTGTTGACATATGCTAAAGTAGATGTTAGAAATAGAACTGTTTGATCATTTAACGGTATCTAAAAAGTGTTTACAAATCATATTCTCTAGATATATATAAAAACAGGATTTGGCATTAAAATAGTCAACAATGGTTAATATGCTATAAGACCAAACCAAACCAAACCAAACTTTAAAGTCTATTTTAATCTTTTTTTTTGGTTTATGTGTTAGGGCTGTATGTTTTTATTTTTTGCATGTACGTCTTATTTCATTCAACTCATTTCTTCCTTGCCCAGAAGAATACACCGACTGCAACTGTGCAGAGGGATAAGACCCCCTAACAACGATTGTCCTGGATATGACACTAAGCAATCTGATGGTGAGGTTCCAGTGATGCTGGAGCTTTGGGAAATACGGAGCACCCCTCCATTGCCATTGCTCTCAGGCCCACTCTGGCCCGGAATGGTATCACCTGATAGGGCCCTATCAATGGATTAAATAGAACTAAATTGCATACATATGCTTCACTGAATTGTTTGAAATAGAGCTGTTTGATTAAACTGAATAGCTTGAATTAGAAATGTTTTTGATAAAAAACTTACCATTAAACTGCGTGCTTATGCTGAACTGAATTGTTTAATATAGAACTGTTTTGATATTTAACAGTGTGTAAACAAAATCTATACTTATACTAAACTGAATTAGCTGAATTAGAAATGTTTGAATAAACTGAATAGGTTGATATAGAAATGTTTTTGACAATTAAACTGTGTACTCACGCTAAACTGAATTGTTTGAAATAGAACTATTTGTACAAAAATGGACTTGCCGTTAAATAACCCACAAAGGTTGATATGCCATAAAACGCAACCAACCAAACCAAAATATTTCTTCCTGATCTGTCACAAATATTGATTGCTTTCATTTTGTTTTTCATATGCTGTTTCTTGCATTTTAAAAATTTCAAGGCATATTGCTTTCACTTTTCTATCTTTCGTGGTCCCACCATTATATTTTCCTTTTTAACCATTATATTTTTTTAGTGTTTGCGCTTAATTTTCGGCCCAACCGAAGAAGGACAACCAACGTCTTTCGCTACACTCCACAGGAGGTGCCTGTGGTGTAATGGTTATCGTCGTAGGAAATGGACACGGCGACACGAGTTCAGATCCTGGACGAGAATGATTGCATTTCACATAGCACTAATAACCTTGCGAAAGGTATGAATCTAATTATTTTCCCTCCAGCTATGGGTAAATAGTAGGGCACACAAGGTTCTTCAGCCTTGGTAAAGCAACCAGTCTAGAAGAAGGAAAACTCTGAATTCAAACCCGTTAAACTCCGCTTAAAAATTGACCTTGTGTCATATCCTGCCCGAGAGGAGGGGTTGGGTAAATATGGTCTTTCGCTCTACCCTACAATGGATTGCCTTCTTAAATAAATTTGAAGATTCTTCACATTGCTTCATTTGCCTGTTCTTTTGTTGAGACCATGTTTCCTTTCAATTAGTTATGTCCAACCTCTTGCTGAGATCTGCAAGAATTGTCCCCTAACTGTAGACCGATTTGCATAACTTAGCTTCTGCTGCTATTTATTTTCGGTATGGAAATTATAAGATCATTCCAATTTTTTTATTATTATTATCATTAGGTTATTCCATAATATTTTGCCTAAGGAATATTTTCTGTCACCAAAATGTTCCGCTATTAAAGAAAAAAAAATGCTTGGCGCCTTATCTGAAATTAGTTTATTAACTGCTAAATAGATTATAAAAAATACGTCTTAGTGAACATCTTAGTGCGATAATTCTGTAACTTTTTCCATTGTTAGTAAGTAGATAATTTCAGCCATTAATAAACTTGAATCACAGTTCTTAAATTCCTCCTCATGGGGTTAGTAAGAAAGTCTTGCACACTATTCATACTAAAGTGAATTCTATCATCGTGAGTTGCTTCAAACATCTGGTTTTGTGAATGACTGCTAAGCTTACGAAATAATACAGCAAAATCAGAGATCATTATGTGCTATTGTTACAAGATCTTATATATATATATATATATATATATATATATATATATATATATGTATGTGTGTGTGTGTGTGTATGTGTGTGCGTGTGTATGCGTGTATGTGTGTGTGTGTGTGTGTGTGTGTGTGTGTGTGTGCATATATATGTGTATATGTGTATACACATTTTACTTTAAAATAAATGCAATTACCATTAGTTTAAAAACTAAAGCGACAGCATTTAAAATAGCAAATGATGCTCTGTTCAAAAATACAATGCAGTGAATTCAATGATTTTATCGAAAAGTAAAAAAGAAAAAAATATCTGACTATCTTTTGATCATGTATATGTCGATATATATATATATATATATATATATATATATATATATATATATATATATATATAAATGGGACAACTTAAGATTGTCTCATAATCTCTCCCATGATATTCAAGATATAGCTCTCTGTATGTAAATTCAAATATATATATATATATATATATATATATATATATATATATATATATATATATATATCACAGCTATGTGTTACGATCTGCTCGGCTTAAAATACGTCGAAAGTATCTCCCGCAGAGGGCCAAGACCCTCCATCCCCAAAGAGGTGCCAATTGGGAATGTACATCTGGTGGTGAGGCTCCAGTTTTGGGGGCTCTGGGGAGTGTGGGATACCCTTTCATTAACATTACACCGGATACCTGGTATGATAGTACTTCTTATGGGTTAAATGCATATGTTCAAAACTTTTTGTATTAGAAAGGAATATTTGGAACCGTGTAAGTAAGTAAAGTTGGTGACTTAAGTCGAGGGCAACCCGAAGGCTCCCTTTTCGATAGCTACTACTTTGAGGTATAGGAGAGGGCACTACCCCTTTCCCTGGATTGCTCCACTTTACCCTTGATACTTACCTTAAATTGCTGAGTGTTAAGCAAGGAGGTATCAAGTACCATTTTAAAGTCTTTGGTATGACTCGACCTGGGATTGAACCCAGGTCTCTCGGACCATTGGCGAACACTCTACCTACTATGGACAAATTATTTGTATTAGGAATAGTTACTTGAAGCTACAATTGTTTACTAAGGATTGTAATTAATAATTACTTGAAATGATATAACTTAACAAACAAACGACTTTTATCAAATAGAAATAGTTACTTCAAATAATATAGTTTTGTACTAATTATTAGTATTAGATAGGAATACTTGAAACCATTCAACTGTTTGCAAATTATCTATATAAGACAGGAATTGTGTTTAAAAAAAATCTTAAGAAACATCTACACAGCAATGTAAATATAAATGTACAATGAATGCGATTCCCTAACCTCTACGCATAGAATAGCCCTAGACAGGTTGACATGCCGTTAAAATCAATCAATTAATCAACGATTCTCCGGCTATAATGATTGTTTTTTTTTTCTTTCATGTTTGAATTTTAACTCACACAGACGCGCATGCGCATTTATGTGTGTGCATATGTGTGTGTGTGTGTGTGTGTGTGTGTGTGTGTGCAAAAATCATTGGCATAATGTTTAGAGTGTTCACCAATGGTCCAGGAAACCAGGGTTCAATCACAGATTGAGTCATGCCAAAGATTCAAAAAATGGTACTTGATGCCTCCTTGCTTAACACAATATTATAAGGTGTGGATCAAGAGTAAGTGAAGCAATTTAGGGAAAGGAGTAGTACTCTCCCCTTCACTTTGGTGTAGTAGTTATTGAAAAGGGAGCCTTCGGGTCTCCCTCGACTATGGTCGGTTAACTTATTATATATATATATATATATATATATATATATATATATATATATAAACTTATGCAGATGTTTGATATGATTATAACGTATGATTATTTTACGGAATCTTAGGTTATTTAAAACAAGTGGTTACATTATATAAGAATTTACACAAAGATGTGGTCGGAGAATGAACTGTTTGCCGAGAACGTTAGTTGATTTTGCCTTGAGATAAAGTGGAAAACTTGAGCGAATTTCAATGCATGGCATTTTCCCAGAAATATTACGTAATCTCAAAATAAAAAAAATGCCCTGTTTTTTTTTTATAGCCAAGTAAATTTAACACTCACTTACGGAAGCATATGCAAAACACGCATTACACATGCGCAGAGAAGTACACGCAAATGCGCAATGGGCTTAATCATAAGCGTTTTGCACGGCCGACTTAATGCATACGTGAAGATACTCCTTCACGCATACCCTTTCGACATACACGTGTCGTGCACAAAAAAAAACAAAAAAACAAAAAAAAAAACAAACAAACCCGCAGACCCCTGCTATATAATAATTCATGTAAAGACCTTCGCACAGCCGTACGCAGAAGACGAACTATTAGCTTCTTCTAATAGGACGAATGACCTTCGTGGATTCCCCGATTTGATTGGCTATTGATTTCCCCCTCCCCCTTTCCGTCTCTCTTACGCATCTGTGCTTCCTCCCTCTCCGACTGTTTATTTTTTTCCTTTCGTTTTTTTCTTTTTTTTCTTTTTGAGACGAGGTGGAGGGAAAGGAGTGACGAGGAACGAGAAGCAACATCATCATCATCATCATCATCATCATCATCATCATCATCATCATCATCATCATCATCGGCAGCTACAGTACTAGCAGCAGTTAGAAGGATGAAAGAGTTGGGTACAAACATCCCTGAGAGAGTTGCATCAACACAGAGGAAAATGGAGAAGGAGAAAGGTTGAGGAGAGGGGTGGGAAGGGGAGGCGTTAGCAGTTGAATAACCATTGGTTTATTTGTGATGAGGAAAAACGAGTTACGCCTCATTGCTTTGACCTAGTAATATTCGTTGGTATTCAGTGGAGACCACCTGCGTAGATTAGCGATTCTGGCATCTTCGACTGTAAAAAGTCTGCTGAAAATTTTGGGGGAGAGGGTTTGGGAGCTAGGGGAGGGGAGAGGAATAGGGTGAATGGGTAAGGGTGGCTTTACCGAAGGAACAGACAATGGCAGAAAGAAAGAAAGAAAGAAAGAAAGAAAGAAAGAAAAAGAGAGTGACAAATAAAATAGCAAAGGAGAAACAGGAGAAATAGTAGGATGAGGAGGAGGAGTGAGAGAGGCAAAAAAGGAAGATGCAGTGGTGGTGGTGATGGTGGAGAAGAAGCAGAAAAGAAGAAGAAGAAGAAAAGAAAGAAGGAAGAAGAAATAAATAGTGGTAGAGAAGAAAAAAGAAAAGATGAAGAAAGAGAAAAGAGAAAAGAAAGATGTCGGAAAGAAAACGAAAACGAAAGAAAGAGAGTAAGACAGAAGAAGAAGAAAAGAAGAAGAAGAAGAGGAAGAGGAAGAGGAAGAAGGAGAAATATATATATATATGAAAAAGAGATAAGAAAAAAGGAAGATGTCGGTACGGGAAGAAAGAAAGAAAGAAAGAAAGAAAGAAAGAAGATGAAGAAGAGGGGAAGGAAGAAGAAATATATAGTGATAGAGAAGAAAAAAAGAAAAATTAAGAAAAAGGATAGAGAAATGTAAGATGTCGGAAAGAAAAGGAAAACGAAAGAAAGAACGAAAGAAAGAAAGAAAGAAGAAGAAGACAGCAACGAGAAGGAGGTAAAGAAGTAATGAAAGAAGAATTAGAATAAAAAGGAGCGGAAAAAGAAGAAATAGAGAGACATAGAAAGAAGACAAAGGAGGAGGTGGAGAGGAGGGGAAGAGGAGACTATTGACAAGAAGAAGTTCGAGGGTGTAGATAAGAAAAAGAGAATGAAAAAGAGGAGGAAGAAGAAAGAGTCGGAGATAGAGAATAAAAGGAAAAAAAGGAAGGAGGAGCAATGAGAAGAAGGATGTCAGAAAGAAAACGACCCGCCCCTAAAAATGAGAGGAAGAAAAAAAGTAAAAAAAATGTAGGAACGTAGCAGTGAAGAAGAAGGGGAAAAAGAAAAAAAAATGAAACAAGAAGAAAAGAAGAACGAGGGAAAATAAAAGAAGAAGAAGAAGAAGAAGAAGAAGAAAGAGAGGAAGAAGATAGAGAAAAAAGAAAGGAATTCGAAGAAGAAAAGCAAAGAAAGAAAAAAAGAAAGAATGAGAAAGAAAGAAGAAGAAAGAAAGAAGATAAAAAAGATAGAAAGAAGAAGAAAAAAGACGAGGGAAGAAAGAAAGGAAAAAGAAAAGACAGAAAGGAAGAAGAAAGAAAGAAAGAAAGAAAGAAAAATACGAAAAAGAATAAGAAGGAAGAAGGTGAAGTAAGGAAAAAAGAAGAAAAAATAAAAAAGAATAATAAAAAAGAATAAAGAAAGAGAGAAGAAGAAGAAGAAGAAGAAGAAAAAAGAAAGAAAGAAGAAGAAGAAGAAGAAGAAGAAGAAGAAGAAGAAGAAGAAGAAGAAGGAAGGTAAAAAGAAGAAGAAGGAAAATAGAAAGCAGAAGAATCAAAGACAGAAGAAAGAAAAAAAGAAGAACGAAAGGAAGAAGAAGAAGAAGAAGAAGAAGAAGAAGAAGAAGAAAAAGAAGAAGTAAAAGAAAGAAAGAAAGAATCACGAGAAGAAGAATGAAAGAAAAAGAAAGAAAAAAGAACGAAAAGAAGAAGAAGAAGAAGAAGAAGAAGAAGAAGAAGAAAGAAAGAAAGAAAGAAGAGGCAAGAAAGAAAGAAAGAAAAAAAGAAAGAAGACGCCCATGTTTGGCAGAATTCCTTACTTCTATCTTTTAGTGGGTTGTAAAAAAAATATCGGATTTTTCCCGCCGAGACTGTTTCTAGACATTTGCAAAAAATAATCACGATTGGATTTGGCTGTTTTAAAGCCGGATTTTCTTGAAAAGTGCGATTTTTTCAGAGGCATTTAACAATATAATTACATTAATAGAATTGAGTAGCAGATATTTTTAAAAAGAATCTGCAATAAAAAGTAGCAAATTTAACAAAATGGGTTCTCTTGTTCCCCAGTTTTTTTTCTAAGGGGACACACACACACACACACACACACATATATATATGTTTTTTCCCAGTTGGCTGGGGCTGTTGAATACACTGACTGCTTCTCTGCAAAGGAGTAATACCCACTCCCCATAACGAGTATCCTGGATATGATGGAAGGTACCAGTTTGGCTTGAGCTTTGGAGAATACGGAGCACCCCTATATTGCCATCGCTCCCAGGTTCACTCTGGCCTGGAGTAGTAGCACCTGATAGGGCCCAATCTATGGGTCAAGTAGAACTAAACCATGTACTTATGCGAAATTGAATTACTTGAAATAAAAATGTTTTGATATTTAAACTGAGTACTTATGCTAAACTGAATTGTTTGAAATAGAACTGTTTTGACATTCAACTGAGTGTAAACAAAAACTATACTTATTCTAAACTGAATTGTTTGGATTAGAACTGTATAACTAAACTGAATGGCTTGAAATAGAAATGTTTTTAACGATTTGACAGTGAATTAATGCTAAAGTGAATTGTTTGAAATAGAAATGTTTTTGGTAATTAAACTGTATACTCATGCTAAACTGAATTGGTTGAAATAAAACTGATTATTTGTATAAAAATGGATATGGCATTAAATAACCTACAAAGGTTGATATGTCATAAAACCCAAATCCAAAAAACCAACCAACAAACACACACACACGCACTTTCCGAAAATTGGTTCTACTCTTCTTTGCTTATATGAAAGACTTTTCTTCGGTATTCGAGGCAATTGCGATGAATTTATATGTGGAAATATTTTGATAGTTCCTTAAATAAACCTTCTGATTTTATATGCTTAAATGTTGAAGGTCGAGACGTCGAAGACTTGAAATACATTTTTCTAATTTAAAATTTTAATTTTTTATCTTACATAGAATTTTTTATTTTTCTTATTCTTATTCTTTTGGCACTCAAAATATGTCACAAATCTGGCCTAAATTTGCGTTCCTTTTTGAAATTAGCCATCGTCATCGACAGCACGGTTCCCTTTGATTCTTTTCCCCAGCCATCCCTATCGGTCTTCGCTCATGGCAACTCCTCTAGACAACATCCAGTATCTGCACAGAGCTGATAAATACAAGTTTTCGCTGGTCGGCCATCATTGGTGTGTCCGTGCGTTGGAGTCCATTAGTGAACGCTTCTTATAAGTTTGTCCTTAGTCCTCCAGTAGTACGCAACATTTCTTGCTCGTCTTATTGGATAGTTTGTGTTGTGGGAAGAAAGTGGGCGAACAACTGATGTTTTGTTGGGTGCTGCATTCACGATTAGTTCAAAACAGCACACAGAATTCTTGTATAGTTCTTATCTTGATTTTTCCACGCGTTTCGTTAAAGTACAAGTAGTGCAACCATACAGTAGTTGTGACACAGCAAAAACTTTGAATAATTCCTGTTTTACGTTTCACAATTAATCGAATTACTTAATCATCATCATCATCATCATTATCATCATCATCAAGACGTACCGACAGCATGGATTTCTTTGACTCTCTTTCGCTATCCATCCCTACTGTCCATCGCTCCTAGTAAGACATCTACACGGCATCCAGAGCTGATGTAAGTCCTTACTGGTGTGCCCATGTGTAGGAGTTCATAAGAGGACGACGTTGATGAGTTCGTCCTTACTTCACCAGCAGTGTCCGGCATGTCTCGTTCGTTCTGCTACTTTGTGTGATGGAAGGTAAGAGGCTGTACTGCTGTTTTTCTTTTAAAGTTGCTGCTTCCCGGATTTATTCCAAACAGCACGTATCATTCTTGTTTAGTTTCTATCCAGCCTTTTCTCCAAACTTTACTTTTACGTCTAGGTGGTGCTTCCATACAGTAGTACCGACACATCCATTGTCTGGAAGAAATCCCGTTTTATGATCGTTAACCTGTATGGTGTATATTTGAAGCATCACCATCATCATCTTGTCGTGCCACCAGCACGGATATCCCTGACCCTCTCTCGCCACTTCTCCCTATCGTTCATAGCTTCCAGTTGGTCTTCAGGGCTACACCTCGAATCCACACAGAGCTGCTGTATGTAGGTTTGATCTGGTTGCCCTGCTTTTGCTTGTCCATGTTTAGGGGTCCATAGGAGTTCATCACTTATGAGCTCGTCCCTACTTCTCCAGCAGTGTCCTGCATGTCTGGTTCGTCTAACTTTGATAGTTTTCGTGATGGGTGGTTGGTGGCTGTATAGCTGCAGCTTTGTGGAGTGTTGCCTCCAGGACTTGTTCAATATTGGTGGCAGCATTTTTGTGCTATAACGGCACCAAATAGACGGTTGTGGCTAAAAGGAGATTCGTACCTCCATGACCCTGTTGTGATCCTACCGTGGTAAAAGTTAACGAACGCACGAAACTCAGTTTTAGTTCACAACACAAAGGTTTATTTACTACTACAATTTGTAAGTAGTCGCCGGGAGAAAGAAATAGTGAGCAGACACAGACTTGGAATTTTTCCCTGGTTTTCCGTTGTAGTTCTAACATGCTTGTCCACTGTGTCGCGTCTAGTGTAAGGCCCCCTTTCGGAGCCCATCCCCAAAATGGGACTCGTAAATTTTCGTCTTTTTACATATTCGTGACTAGTGTTCAACTGGCTGTCTTTACCTCATCACGTCTTGCGGCAACTCCCGCAAAACTAAGTCATTTCCCTCCTTCTGCCTTGTGTCGATGGGAGGAACATTCGTTACCGCTGGTTCCACGCATGCGTAGAAGATTTTAAGACTTTTGTTCCTCAACTAACGCAGTCATTCACCCGTGATCGGCTGGCCCACAAGTGCTGCTAAATCACTCAGAAGTCACACCCATTAACTCTATGTCTGCCTTTTTTCCTTCTTATTTTTTTCTTCTCTCTCCACTTCCTTAGAAATTAGCTTTTCATTTTCTTTATAACTTACCATATCACGTTACATATTGATATAGCTTTTAGTAGATAAGATGTTACTGCCGAGGTATAAGAACTGACCAATTAATTTCAGAGGCTTTCCCCTGGAGATTGTTCCTTGTTTAAAATACATTACTTAATAGAACATCCTTATATTTATCGTTTCACGAGGGAAATTCTATATCAAAAGTAAAAGTAAAGTTGATGACCGGAGTCGAGGGTGACCCGAAGGCTCCCTTTTCAATTGCTACTACACCAAGGTGTAGGGAAGGGCGCTACTCTTTTTGCTGGATTGCTCCGCTTTTCCCTTGATCCTTACCTTATAATGCTGAGTGTTAAGCAAGGCGGCATCAAATATCATTTTTTTAGTCTTTGGTATGAATCGATCTGAGATTGAACCTCGGTCTCCTGGGCCATTGGCGAACACCCATTAAAAATATAGCCACATTTCTTTGTTTTGTTTCAAAAATGTCAGGGAAGATCCATAAAAGTTTCTTCTTGAATGATATTAAATCAATCAATAAATAAATTTTGGAGTTAGACGAACCAGACATGCAGGACACTGCTGGAAAAGCAAGGACGAGCTCATAAGTGGTGTGCTCCTATGAACCCTCTCCCATGGCCAAGCAAAAGCAGGGAGACTAGCTCTTACCTACATACAGCAGCTCTGTGAGGATACGGGATGTAGCCCTGAAGACCTACCAGAAGCGATGAACGATAGGGAGGAGTGGCGAGAGAGGGTCAGGGATATCTATGCTGGTGGCACGACAAGATAATGATATTTTCTTAGAGAAATTTTCAAATGATAACAAACAGGGTTTTGAGAATTTTTACATTTTCAAAATCAATCTCATGACATTTAAACCACGAATCGAGTGTCTTCTCGATTTTTCTCGACCTATAAGGCGCATGCGCATCCCTGCGACATTTTTATCCCTTTCAGTTGTTTCTGCAGTTCTGTTCAAATTGCGAGCCACTTTTCTTGTTTTATTATATATATATATATATATATATTTATTTTTCACTTCCTTTCTTTTTGACTCTTTCTCTCTCTTCCATTTTTCAATCTCTCAGTTGTTTGTCCATATATTTACATAGAGTACCCCTTCATGGCAAATTCTACCTGGTTCACTCTGACTTGAAGCCGTAGTATCTATTAGGGTTCCATATTTGGATCAAATGAATCTGTTTAAAATGATTCATATTCGATAGGACAGTGTGTAAAACAAATCCTCTTAAGAATTGCCCAGTTGGCTGGGGCTGTAGAATACTCTGACTGCTTCTCTGCAGAAGGGTAAGACGCCCCTCCCCTCAACGAGTGTCCTAGTTATGACCCTAAATGATCTGATAACGTTAGAGTTTTGGGGAAACGCGGAGTACCCATTTATTGCCATCGTTCCCTGTTCCACTCTAGCACAGAGTGGTAGAACCTGATCGGGTCCTGTCTATGGGTCAACTAGAAATAAACTGTGTATTTATGCTAAACTGAATTGTTTGAAATAGAACTGTTTATATGTATAAAAATGGATTTGGCATTAAATAACCTACAATGGTTGATATGCCATAAAACCAAAGCAAACCAAACCAAACCTCTTAAGAAACAACAACATAGAAATGCAAATGTAATGTTATATAACATATGACATGGATTTTCGGTTCGTTCCTAGTGACCCCGTGTGCTTTGACAAGCAGTCATGCTGTGATGAGTAAACAGGGATATGACTGCACATCAGGGCAGTCGGGTACAACAGGTGTGTAACCGGAAGGAGACCACGTGATGAGAACCACGCGGTCAGATTTAGACAGAGGCAGAGAATCGCAATTGAGCGTGGGACACGCAGCTGATCAGAGGCGTCTCTGACGAGCTTGCAAGGGGGTGCAAGCGTTGGCATCCACTAGCTCCCGGAAGAAGATATGGGAAGAAGAAGTCCTCTCTCTGAGCATATGTCTCTCCATCTATCTCTCGACTAACAACGAACTGTGGGCCCTTTTCGAGAATAAAAAGGAGAGATATGTTTTTATAAAGAAGTGTGTTTCGTTCGTTCATTGAAGTTCGTCATTATCTTTGATTATGTTTTCGCTTGTATTTGTATTACGGCAATACAACAGTAACCCTAGAGGGTCGGAGACAAGTCAGAGAACTTTTATTAACCAGAGGAAAAAGAAACTGATTTGGATTTTGGAAGAAAGACATCGACACACGGCTAACGAAGGCATGGACAGGTATCGATAGGCTTTCGATCATATGGAAGTCAGACCTGACCGATAAAATGAAACAGTTTCTTCCAAGCTGCGGTCGTATCGATACTGCTATATGCATGCACTACTTGGATGCTAACTAAATGGCTGGAGAAGAAGCTAGATGGCAATTACACAAGAATGCTGCGAGCAATATTGAACAAGTCCTGGCAGCAACACCCCACAAGGCACCAACTATACGGCCACCTGCCTCCCATCATGAAAACTATCCAAGCTAGACGAATCAGACATGCAGGACACTGCTGGAGAAGCAAGGACGAGCTCATAAGTGATGTACTTTTATGGACCCCCGCATATGGCCGCGCAAAAGCAGGACGACCAGCTCGAACATACATATAGCAGCTCTGAGAGGATACGGGATGTCGCCCTGAAGACCTGACAGAGGCGATGAACGATAGGGAGGGTCAGGGATATCCATGCTAGCGGCACGATATGATGATGATGATTATAAATACGTAATGGCAAAATGTATTTTTGAAATGAAGTGTGAATAGAAATTATTATTTTCAATGAGAATGAATTTGGCAAAACAAATTGTTTGATGAGAACAGAAAGGCAGATGTTGTTATTGTTTAAATTAAAAGTAGTCAGAAGATAGGTGAATTGTTTTGACAGATCACCGTGTTCCTGGAGAGTTTGAAGTGAAAGATCGTGTCATCCGAAGATATATCTAACCAGCGGAACGATCAGCGTATTGAAAGCGAACTCATCACCGTGTTTGGGCAGAGCAGCTCTACCGTTCCATAGACATCAACATTATTTTTATCATTAAGGGTTTTCGGACTATTGTCTTCATCTTTATTGTTATTTCCACAACGTTTCGACCGATATGTCCTCCGGCCTTCTTCAGGTGTTTCTCGAACTCAGGAACCTTCACGGAACTTCGAACTACGCCCTTTATTGAATCCACGGGGGTCGTCTGTTCTGATTCCAGCAAGACACATAGCGTAACGGTTATAGGCGTTGGTTCCCTAAGCTTCTAAGGAGATAATCATCTCGAGGCTGCAGGTTAAATCCTGACTGCAGGCAAGTAACAATACAGGAATACTTAACACTTGTACCAGGTTATAGCTAACGGAAACTGTTCGGGTAGACTCGGCCAGCCGTTTGGTCGAGTTCGATTTACCACGATAGTCATTCGTGCGCTTCTGTTTTTATCGGTTCGAACAATGAGACATTTTTGACTTGAATTTTTTTGTGGAACTCTGAATTGTTCAACTTGAGAGTCGTTCGATAACCGAGGTTCCAGTATATATATATATATATATATATATATATATATATATAATTAATGGAATTTAGACTGCAACCCCTGGGTTTCATGGAGTTTTTTTTTTGCAAAACAGCAATCATCAGACAGTTGAGAAAATGAAATCAATGATATATATATATGAAATGAAATGAACAATATATATATATATATATATATATATATATATATATATACAGAGTACAAAGAAACTGAGTGAATTTGGCTATGATCAGCGTTCTTTTTGTCATATAACCCAAGGATAAGTTTTCAGAGCGCCATTTTTTGTCGCAAAGCAGAGACGTCAGTAAATTCACTTACACTGCTCCGTTGTTACGTCTGAAAGGCACGTTACTTTGACCACGGGTGCTGATGATAGAGAAAGAACTTACGGACCCCTCCCCCAGATACCTCGAATCGACTGTATACTTTCGCTTTTACTGATTTGATATAAGAAAAGGAAAATAAAATCTGAATGTCTTGAATATTTCAAATGGTAATTCTTTTGTCATGTGACTTATGTTCGTATGTCGCCTTCCATTATGACAAAGTTTGTTTATTGAGTTGGACAAATGTCAAGATTAATATTTTCCAAAGCCTTATGAATAAATATCTGTATATGAAATTATTTAAAGTAGAAGCAAGGATAGGATATATGTATATGCTAGTATTGTTGCCGTTTACTAATCCTCGCTTAGTTTAGCACAAAACGAGAAATATAGGGCACCCAGTGTGAATCGAACTTCATAACAATGGTACTCTATGCTTACACCCTGGTTGGTGGCCAAAGTTAAGCAACTATTGTCATTTAGCAAACTTAGCTTAGTTTAGCGCAAGGCAAAAAATATGGAACACACAAACGAGAGTTATTAATAAAAAAAACACAAAACACAAAACAAAACAAAAAACTCGCCTTCAAATGGATTTTGTATTTCTGCCAGAATGCAGAGTGAAAATAGCAGAAAGCGAAAGCGAAAAAAAAGTACTAGGACCTTGACTGAGAACAAAAGCAAAGAAAAAAATGTAGAAATTGAAGGTAACGTTGATAGCAATTGTGGTTGGTGCGCTTAGAACAGTCTTGTAAGACTTTAAGAAACACCGGAGGAATTAGAAATCACAGGAAGAATCAAGGCGATCTAAACTCCTTGTTTCTTAAGATCCCCCCCCCCCGCAGAAAACACGAACGAATCCTGGATACATTTTGAGAGTTTTAGTCATTCACATTCAAGTGAAAAATTACCAAAAAGATATGAAAAAAATCTACCAAAAAAGTATGAAAAAATAAAAAGTACGAAAGAAAAATTACCAAAAAAGTACGAAAAAACTACTAAAAAAGTACGAAAAAATCAAAGGTATGAAAAAAAAACCTCCCCAAAAAGTATGAAAAAACTACCAAAAAAGTATGAAAAAAAGTACCCAAACATTATGAAAAACTCGCAAGAAGTGAAATAATAATAATAATAATAATAATAATAATAATAATAATAATGATAATCTATTTTGACGCCATTGATTTTGGTTTATGTCTGGGTTTATTCGATTAACAACATATCAACTCCTTATGGGTTATTTAATGCCAAAATTTTATTTCTTTCTAAATGTTTCTTTCTAAAATTATCTTTTAATGCTTTATTTCAATTTCTTTTTAAACTAATTTTCATTTGTCTATTTGTTTGCACAGTTAAATAGTATCAAGTATTTCTATCTAATATAAATAATTTACATATAGTTGTATGGTTTCAAGTACACATATCTACATGGTGTTTCAATATACGTGCAACTCATGTGACTGTTAATAACTCTACTACTTATAATGTTGTGTTTTCTTCGTTTCAGATTTGAAAATAGTTTCCTATCACAACTATTAATCATCGATCACAATGCCTTGAACAAGAGAGGAAAATGTATTTTCCAACACTACTTATTTGGAGACAAAATCATTCAAAACTGTTTCAAAATAGATTTAACCCATTAATAGGATAATGATTCATTATTGAGACAAGAAACTCAAACAAGGTTGCATTCCCTGGAAGCTGATATATTAACAATTAAAAATACATTGATTTAATGTCTCTGGGTCAAATGATACATTTTTTACAGGACATTTTCCAAATGACAGCCATTGCGTTTGTCTCAGTAATAAATCATTATCATATTAATGGGTTGAATCTATTTTGAGACAACCTGTAATACAAATGACTATATTGTTTTAAGCTATAATTACTATTTAATAATGGTCATTTGTTTGCACACAGTTACAGAGTTTCGAATAATAATCGTTAGTAAACAATTATAGTTTCAAGTAACTATTCGTATTACGAACAATTTAAAGTTATATGGTATGAAGTATTTTTATTAAACACAAATAATTTTCAAACAGGTCTATTTGATCAATAGATGAGACCCTAACAGGTATAACCATTCCGGATCAGAGTGTACCTGGGAGTAATGACAATGAAGGAGCACTCAACACTCCCCCCAAACTGGAGCCTCACCACCGGATAAAGTTCATACCCAGGAGACGTTTTTTTTGTTATGGTGGGAAGGTCTTATCCCTCTGCAAGGGAAAACAGTCGGTATAGCCCCGTCGGTAGGTTAGTAGTGGTGTTTTCTTGTTGAAAACTTGTTCTATCAAACAGTATTAATGTTTTCTGTATATTGTAGTTTCCGTAGATAAAACAAAATACGACCAATTATTTTTGGAGTGCCCCTGGTTTAATAAAAAGAATATTACATCGCCGAACCCCAGACAACTTGTAGCGATATCATGAAATAAAGGTTATGATAATAAATTCTTGTGTTCTGATTATTGATTTTATTGCTGTCTGTATTTTCTGTGGCTTGCAAAAATAGCTACAAATATCTGTCGCTTTGGATGAATTGACAAGGAAGTGTCCAAAGAAATAGACAATGATATATCTCAATCGTACTTCCATTTTCGCAGTGGGATTCATTGAAAATATTCATTTTACTATTTAAAGAAAACTGGAAGGCCATGCGAACAGTTTCAAATCGATAATCAGACCTCAAAAATAAAACACTGCTAATAGAAATTTGATTGATTGAGTGATTGATTTTAAAGGCATGTCAATCTGCTTTGGGTTATTTTATGCCAAGGGAAGAGAATTGTGTACATAGTTATGTTTATACTTGCATTTTTTGTGTAGATTCTGAATCTCTTTTCAAAGGGTCATATAAAGCTATTTGAAAATTATTTGTATTAGATAGGAATACTTGGTATTCATATAACCCTTTGAAAAGAGCAACTACTTACCCCTCTGCAGATAGAACGAGTTTACAAAAAAAAACAACAACCCAACCCCCCCAAAAACACCACTACTACCCTGCCGACGGGGCTATGTCGACTGTTTTCCCTGTAGAGAGGTTAGGTAGCAGCTGTAAGATAAGTAGGGATACTACTAGAGGAACGAGGAGTATTAGTAATGAAGGAGTACTCCAAGCTTGAAGCCAAATCAATAGATTTTAATTTCGTGTCATACTAATGATACCTCTTTTTGGGTGGCGAGGTCGTCCCCTTTTTGATACAGTCAGTGTATTATAAGTCCGAACAAAAGTCAATCGGTGTTGCCTGGGATAAAATCCTCTTTATACATATATATTATTTTATGCCAAATCCTTTTTATACATATATGTATTAAAAATATAGGATTTTATTTGGTTGGGGTTTTATGGCATATCAACCATTGTAAGTAATTTAATGCCAAATTCTTTATACATATATATTACATACATGATTTAGTTTGGTTTGGTTTTATAATATATCAACTAATGTTGTTTATTTAATGCTAAATCCTCTTCATACTTATATATTAAATATAATTTGGTTTGGTTGGGTTTTATGACATATCAACCGTTGCAGGTTATTTAATGCTAAATCCTCTTTATACATATATTAACTATATAGGATTTGGTTTGGTTGGGTTTTATGGTATATGGAACATTGTAGGTCATTTAATGCCAAATCCTTTTTATACATATATATTAAATATATATGATTTGGTTTGGTTTGGTTTTATGGCATATCAACCATTGTAGGTTATTTAATGCCAAATCCTTTTTATACATATATATTAAATATACATGATTTGGTTGGGTTTGGTTTAATGGCATATCAACCATTGTAGGTTATTTAATGCCAAATCCTTTTTATACGTTATATATTAGATAATGTTTGGTTTTATGGCTGATCAAAATAAGAAATAATTCAGCATGAAGATGACAGGGATACCAAAGAGACTGAGTGACCTGAAGATCTGACGAATAATTCAGATTGGCTTAAGCGCATCACCGCTAATATCACTTAGAATACTCAAAAAAGTCCGGGAGTGCTGAAGCAACTTGCTGTCAATCAGACTTCAGTGAAAACCACTGGTTACTACTGGTATGAAGTACTCAAAAAGATTTAAGTACTATAACAACTACTAATGTTTTGGTATACTGAGAAATGGTATATACACAAACCAAAATCTACCGTAGAAAATAAGACGAATAAAGAAAAAATTCTCACCTTTAGACTTAAACGGATTTCCTAATTCCGGCCAAACCTGGTATTAATTGACAAGACAAAAAGAACTTGTTAACCAGTTGGCATTGCTGTTCGACCAGACCATAGTCTGATAAAAAAATAAACTGGACAAGTACTTACACCTTGCCTGAGAGATGAAGAAATTATACAATATAAAGAAAACAATCATACTAATCATAGTTGGTATCATAAGAACAGTTCGAATGACCCTGTGAGAAAGCAATTCGTTGAAGAACCGAAACCATTAGACTACAATACTGTTAAAATCAGCTAAGAATACTTAGAAGAGTCCTTTACAGCTGAAGAGATTTACTGTCAATAAGACGTCTGGGAAAATCATTAAAAATGTGACGCTTAAAATTCTCTGGGATTTTGAGATACAAACAGATTTCCAAATCCTGACCAGTAGACCAGACCTGGTGTTAATTAACAAAAAGAAAAAAAACTTGTTATCTGGTGAATGAAAATGTAAGAAAGCAAAAAAAGAGACAAATACTTGGATCAGGTCCGAGAGCGGAAAGAGTTGTAAAACATGAGGATGAAGATGGTTTCAATTATATTTAGAGTCCTTAAAACGGCCATTAAAACTTGGATAACAGATTGGGGAACTGAAGATCAGAGGAGGAATTGAAACCACCTGAATCACAGAATTGTGAAGATCAACTAGAATACTGAGAAGAGTCCTGGAGACTTGCTGTTTTTCAGATTTCAGTTAACAGCAACCTGCAAACGCTGATGCGAAAAACTCGTAAGGAATAAATAAGAAGGCAAGTGAAGACTTTTCAGACAACAACGCTATTAAAATCGGTTAGAATACTGGAAAGAGACCTGGAGACTTGAGGAGACTTGCTGTCACTCAAACCCCAGTGAAAAACCATAAGCTAACGTTGGTCAGTCGAATAATGGACCTTGCCGTTCCGGCTGACCACAGGGTAAAACTGAGGGAAAGAGAAAAGAGAGATAAGTACTATGATCTGGGTAGAGAACTGAAAAAAACTATGGAACATGAAAGTTACAGTGATACCAATTGTCATTGGTGCGTTTGGTACAGTCACCAAAGGATTAGTACAGGGACTGGAGGACTTGGAAATAAGAGGACGAGTGGAGACCATCTAAACTAGTAAAGTAAAGTTAGCGACCATAGTCGAGGGTGACCCGAAGGCTCCCTTTTCGATAGCTACTACACCAAGGTGTAGGGTAGGGCGCTACTCCATTCCCTGGATTGCTCCACTTTACCCTTGAACCGTACCTTATAATGCTGAGTGTTAAGCAAGGTGGTATCAAGTTCCATTTTTAAAGTCTTTGGTATGACTCGACCTGGGATTGAACCCAGGTCTCCCGGGCCATTGGCGAACACTCTAACCGCTGGGCCAAGAGTTCTGGAGACTTGAGGAGACTTGCTGACACTCAGTGGAAAAACTATCAGCTAACACCGGTGTGAAAAATTCTCAAAAGAATAAAATAATGATACAAAAGTATGATGAGCGTATAAATATTCTCTTGGACACACCATTTATAAGAGTAAATATAGGTGAATTCAAGTCTTATCGTCTTCTTAGAAACTGAATATATTCGTAGATGAGGGCCAGTCAAAAGAATACCAAAAAGTTTTAAGGAATTTCTTTTACAAGAACAAAAATTCTACATTTTCAGAATATTTGTCTTTTTAGATTTATAGACGAAATTTTTGCATTATAGATACTTTTTCTTACGAGATTTCTTCACTTTTTAAAATTTTTTTATTACAATATGTCTTTTCTAACGAGTGCAGTTTTTAGCTTTCAAATTAAACTGCGGGAAGCCGAAATAAAGACCGGATTTTAGATGAGATTTGAACTCTTCTCTTCGGAAACTCTTTCATTGACAAATTCTTTGACCATTAAGTTTTCAGGTTTTTTAATGATTCGCTTAAAGAGATCAATTCAGATCAACAAATATATTAAGTTTGCTAAAGAAAAAAAGATTCTATTTAATACAGGCAAAAATAAATAAATAAATAAAAAGAATATATATAATAAAAAGACAAATGAAAAGAAAAAAAAAACTAATAATAAATAAAATGCTCTAAAAAGTATGGGACATCTATTTTTGACAATAAGACGTTTGTATATTTATTGGTTACCATTGAAACGTTTTAAGATGTTCTTTTCTTATAAAGCAGATTTAGTTTACGTTTAGAAAAAAAACAACTTCTTGTCTGTAAAGTTATTTTCATTGAACGATTTGTTGGGTAAATGTTGAGATTATTTCATTGCGGAGAAATGAAAAAGAAACAGAAGTTATTTTATAAATAAGGAGAGTTTCGTCTAAAGAGTTGGCAACAGGAAGAACTATTTACATTTGCCCCTTTTTCAAGGAAATCAATATTCATGTCTCAGAAGATTGTCAGCATGACTGCCACAACCGGCACTTTTTCTTAACGGGAGAGTCAGTGTATTTCCACTCCATGGACAGCTTTTTCGAATCAGGATCGTTGAGGCAAAGCCATGTAAAACTCATTTGTAAATATCTTTTCAAGTAAAACGTGCCTCTCTGTACACGTCACTCATTTTTTCTGTTATTTCACAATGAAATGGGGAGTCCCTGAGGTATAGTGCTTAACCTTTGATATCATAGTGAGCGAGTTCGTACTTCAGTCACGCTATCACGTTCATTTTTGGACTGATACACTTGGGAAAGGTATGAACTTACTTATCTGCTCAGCTATGTAGTGGTCTTAAATAAGACCACTACAGACCTTCTTCAAGGATTGCTTCGATATTAAATAACCCACGAAAGTTGATATGCCATTAAACAAAAAAACAAAAAACAAAACAAAAACAAAAAAAACAAACAAACAAACAAAAAACTGAAGAAACAAAAATTTCACTGGTTTTGCCTCCAAAAATCTGATGACAGACTTCTGTTCCAGTCTGGAGTATTTTATTTGATCTGCCGCCATTTTGAATGGCCTCAAATCAAATATTTTAGCGAGATTGAAATAAATTTGGCTAGAAATCAATTTCAAGCAACGTAAAGTTTACAATGATGGAAAAAGATTCTTAAAAAACATATTTTGCTTTCTTTTTTCACAATTCTTCATATCAATTGAATGACCCAAGTAGAAAGATAGATTTATTTATTGAATGACTCTTGTATTTAATTCAAATTGGGGAATGCATGCAGCTATTAAATCGTACTTGTTATTAGGATTTCAGCAGGAAAGATTCATCGTTGGTTGGTTGGTTGGTTTGTTGGGTTTTATGGCATATCAGCCTTTGTAGGTTATTTAACGCCAAATCCATTTTTATGTAAATAATCTGTTCTTTTTAAAACAATTCAGTTTGGCATAAGTACAGTTTAATGGTCAAAAACATTTCTACTTCAAACTATTCAAGCAGTTATATGTAACAATTCAGTTAAGTGTAAATACAGTTTTAATGTCGAAAAACAGTTCTTTTTGAAATAATTCAGTTAAGCATAAGCACTCAGTTTAAATGTAAGTACGGTTTAATTGTCAAAAACATTTCTATTTCAAGCTATTCAGTTTATTCAAACAATTCATTTTAGCATTAGTATGCTGTTAGGTCTATTTAACCCATAGATAGAGCCCTATCAGGTGCTACCACACCGGGTCAGAGTGGACCTGGGAGCGATGGCAATGATGGGGTACTCCACATTTCCCAAAGCTCTAGCATTGCTGGAACCTCACCATCAGATAGTTTAGTGTCATAACTAGGACACTCGTTGGGGGGGGGTCTTACCCCTCTGCAGAGAAGCAGTCGGTGTATTCTACAGCCCCAGCCGACTGGGCAAAGGAAAGATTAAAACTTTAAGCAATAATAATCAAAGAAAAAGAAATGAAAGAAAAACAACAGTACAGATATTTCAAGAAAAAAACTGGTGAAATCTCACACGAAAAGATCTGTACATGGCTAGTAAAGGGAAACTTTAAGAGAGAAAGTGAATCCCTTCAAATAGTAGCACAAAACAACTCCATGAGGACCAACTATTTTAAAGTGAAAATAGATTAGACACGTCAGAATAGTAAGTGTAGATTATATGGCAAAATATAAGACGATTAATTACATAGTAAGTAAATGAAACAAACAAAAAAAAAAAACAAAAAAAAAACACACACACAAAAGAAGTACATAACTAGGCACGACTGGGTGGGAAAGATGATCCACTGGGAATTGTTCAAGAGACAGAATTTTGACCATAGTACAAAATGGTATATGCATAAACTAAAATTCTCTGGGATTTTAAGATTCAAACGGATCACCTGATTCCGCCCAGTTGACCAGATCTAGTATTAACTTACAAAAAAAAATAAAAATAAAAAAATAATAAAAAAGAGAGAATTCGTCGTTTGGTGGATTTTACCATTCCAGCGAACCACAGGGTGAAAATAAAAGAAAGCGAAACGAAATTCTTATGCATTACGCTATGGAACATGAGAGTGTTATCTTGTGATTTTAGCAGTTTCAGCGGACGACAGAATGAAAATATAAGAAAGCAAAAAGAGAGACAAATACTTGGATTTGGTCAGACAGGGGAAACATGAGAGTGACGGTGATATCAATTGTATTTGGCGCGCTTGGAACGGGTTTTCAGAGGCTTGGAATGGAGCCTGGAAGAATTGTAAATCAGAGGAAGAATCAATGCCATCCTGACAACACCGTTGTGGAGAACAGTCAGAATACTGAGAAGAGTCCTGGAGACCTGAGTATACTTGCTAACAATCAGACTCCATTGAAAGGCCACTTGCCCACGTGGATGTGTAAAGCTCGTAAGGAATAATGTAATAATAATAATAGTAATTGAACAAGAAAAACATATCCTGAAGGCGGTAAAAACAAGATGAAAATACAGCTACGGTTAAAAAACGGCATATAATATGCTCCCGCAAAGTT
The DNA here is from genome assembly GCA_963585895.1 of Sepioteuthis lessoniana. NCBI lineage: Eukaryota > Metazoa > Mollusca > Cephalopoda > Myopsida > Loliginidae > Sepioteuthis > Sepioteuthis lessoniana. The sequence goes on from OY757918.1 coordinate 97,828,581, forward strand.
GGATAATAGAATGACAAAAATGCTCAAGGTGTCAGAGTAATACAAAAACTTAATCTCAAGAGCTATGGAAAATAGGTTGGTTGGTTTGGTTTTTATGGCATCTCAAACCTTGTAGGTTATTTAATGCCAAATCATGTTTATACGTGTATATTAAATGTGATTTGTAAATGCATATTTTGTTGATATATCACTTTATATTTATATTTATACTTTTTTTTATATTTATATACTTTATATACTTTATTATAATATATAATATAGAATATAATATATATAATATATAATATAATAATATATAATAATATGATATAATATATAATATAATAATATATAATATATAAGATATGATATATAATATATAATTATATTATCTACTTTATTTATATACTTTTTTATATTTATATACTTTTTCTTTTATATTTACTTTTTCTCTTATATTTATATACTTTATATTTTATATTTATACTTTTTTATATTTATATTTTGTAGATATATCATTTTTTGTAGATATATCATTTTTAAACGAACCAAAGCTTATTTGTTTACACACAGTTAAATGGACAAACAGTTATATTCGACGTATAAATGAGACCCTTAGCGGGTACTACCACTCCGGGTTATAGAGGACCTTGGAGTAATGAAGGGGTACTCCACATTACCCAAAGCTCCTGGACTGGAGTCTGACTATCAGATGGTATAAAGTCATTTCCAGAACATTCGTTCTGGGGGATTACCTTTCCGCAAAGATACAGTTGGTGTATTCTATAGCCCTCGTCTACTGGGTAAATTAAAGAGTGGAACTAGCAGTAAGGAGGAGAAATCTTATCAGAGTTAAAAATCCCAAAAGGCATCTTTCATGAAGATTCACCATCATCACTATAATTTGTCACAGCAATAAGGTTATTCAGCCATATACTAAGAAAACACAAAACAATGGTTTGGTTTTATGGCACATCAAACACTGTTGGTTATCTAATGCCAAATCGATCTTTTATACATATAAACAGTTCTATTTCAAACAATTCAGTTTAGCATACATACACACAGTTTCAATGTCAAAAAATAGTTCTATTTCAAACAAACCAGTTTAGCATACATACATACACAGTTTCAATGTAAAAAACAGCTCTATTTTAAATAATTCAGTTTAGCATAAGTACACAGTTGGGTTCTATTTGACCCATAGATAGGACCCAGGCTGGTGTTAACATTCCGGGACAGAGTAGACATGGGGGCGATGGGAATGAAGGGGTACTCCACATTCCCCAAAGCTCTAGCATTACCGGAACGTCACCATCCGATGGTTTAAAGTCATATCTAGGACACTCGTTGGAGGAGTCTTACCACCCCTTCTTGCAGTGAAGCAGTCGGTGTATTCTAACACCCCAGTCAATTGGGCGAAAACGCAGTGGAGATTACAAATTTACAGAATTGCATGAAAAAGAAAACCTTATATAGATCATCCTCTTCATCGTTAAATCGTGCTGATAGCACAGAGTCCCAAGTCTCTCTCTCGATATCTGTCCGTATCGTCCATTGTTCATGGCAGGCCCTTTGGACTGCATCGAGTAACCACACAGGACTGATATATGCATTTCTTTACTGGTCGGCCAACACTGGTAAGTCCATACGTAGGAGTCCATCGGAGAACGTCGCTTATTGTTATATAGTTATTTACACGTTCATTCAGCATCACAACGACACCATAATTAAGACGCATGAAGGAAGGAAGACGCAAGAAGAATTAAGATGCAGGAAGGAAGACACAAGAAGACTTCTTTCGAAAAATATTCACCTCTCACTTTATTGCAAGGGTTCGAAAGGGTTGTTGAAGGGTTGCATGTGAGAGGATGCCGGAGAACGAACATAAACTTCATATTTTGACCCCACTGTTATGACCGTCACGTTGTGTCTTTATTGTTCTCCTGATGTTCCACCGGAGGCCTTGGGGTCCACTCCATCGGGGCTTTTCCGAGAGCCCCCTCGGTCGGGTGTGGCCTTCCCTACCACATCTGGTCTCTACTGTCTGGAATTCGACTGGCAACTGCTCTGGGACCCAAACTCAACTGAGTTAAATAATAACTCAACGCCCACACGATCGCCTACTGGATCTTTGAATCGGATGTTTAATCGTCACCAAGCGGAAATAACTGTCATGCAGTTCAGAGGTTACTCTCTTCCGGTGCATGACTGTAATGGCAGAATGGGACCTTCACCTTTTCCCATATCATAAGCCTTAATCCGCCCACGCGATCTCTTTCGATTACTGGCCGTTGGAATGTGTCACTTCCTTCCGGTGTATTACCTTGGAATAGTATTTTTGGGCCGGGGCGAGGGGTCAAAATATAACATTATGAGTTCGTTCATACTCCACCAGTAGTGCTTAGCATGTTTCGTTCGCCATACTTGGATGGTTTGTGTGATGGGAGGTAAGTGACCATACAACTGCTGTTTTGTAGGGAGCAGCTTCCAAGATTTCTTCAAAGCAGTATAGAGCATTCTTGTGTAGTTCCCATATAGCTTTTTCTCCGTGCGTTTCGTTAGGGTCCAGGTGGTGGATCCATAGAGTAGTACCGACACAGCTTCGAAGAAATCCTGTTTATTTTATCAGAGGGATCAGATTTCCATCTGAACGATAATAACCTGTCCATAGCAGTCTACGCTTTCTTTATGCGTATGTTGACATCGTTTTTAGTTGATGAGATATTGCGACCGAGATATGCTAACTGGTCTACTAATTCTAAAGGTTTCCCACTTAAAATAGAGATAGCTCCTTTTTGTTTAAAACGCTTGTCAAGAATGAGCAAGATCTAGAAACCCTTATATTGATAATAAGAATCAACAGGTGGGATATAGGAATTGATACTGAGATCGAAAATGTGCCATCCTTGAAAGGAAAAAGGGAAAGCCAAAACAAAAATGGACAACACATAGAAGAATAATAAGTATAGGTTATGAGGGGACAGAAGTGAAACGGTTAATCGTATAATAGGTGAGTACAGCGAACTGATACGAAAAGAAATACAACCCTATATATGATTGGCTGGAAACAGTGAACCACTGAGAATTGTGCAAGTGATTTGAATTTGACCATTCAGCCAGATAGTATATGACAAAACAGAATCCATCCGAGAAAAAACAAAAAAAATTCACTGAGAAATACCCACGGATAATTCACTTTCGGCCAGAAGACTAGGTCTATTTAATCAACCCCCTAAAATTCATCATTTTGTGGATGTTGTCATTTTAGCGGACCACACAGAGAGAGAGAGAGAGAGAGAGAGAAGAAAATACAGATAAATACTCAGGTTTTGCTGGAGAACTGAAAAAGAAGTGCAACATGAAAGGGACGGAGATATCAATCGTTGTTGGAGTACTTGGAAGTGTTCAAGAACCTGGAAAAGAGGCTCGATGAAATGGAGATAACAGGAAGAATGGAAATCATTCAGATCACAGTATTACTAAGATCGGCCTGGATACTTTGGAGAGTTCTAGAAATCTGAAGAGACATGTTGTCATTCAGCCTCCAGTGAAAAAGTTATCAGTTAGAGCTGGTGCGAAAACCTCGCCATAATAATAATAATAATTGTAATAAAAGAATGTAGAAAACTAATGCAAAAGGAGTATAAGACTAGACACGACTGGGTGGGAAAGGTGATCCGCTGGGAATTGTGCAAGAAAGTGAAATTTGACCATACTATCAAATGGTACATACACAAACCAGAATCCGTCCGGGGAAATGAGACGCATAAAATTCTCTGGTTTTTTGATTGATTGGTTGGTTGGTTGGCTGTTTTGTTTTACGGTGTTTCAACCCTTTTCGGGGCATTCAACTACGAATCAAAATTTAAACGATTCAGTTTAGTATAAGTATAGTTTTTGTTTACAAACAGTTAAATGTCAAAACAGTTCAGTTAAATGTCAAAACAGTTCTATTTCAAACAATTCAGTTTAACATAAATACACTGTTTCAATGTCAAAAACAATTCCATTTTAAGCAATTCAGTTTAGCATAAGTACACAGTTTAGTTCTATTTAACCCATAGATAGGATCCTATCAGGTCCTACCACTCTGGGCCAGAGGGAACCTGTGAGCGATGGCAATGAAGAGGTACTCCGCATTCTCCAAAGAATCACATTATTTAGTGTCATATCCAGGACACTCGTTGAGGTGAGGGTCTTATCCCTCTGCTGAGAAGCAGTCGGTCTATTCTACAGCCCCAGCCGACTGGGCAACTGGGTTTTTGCGATACAAACAGAACACCTAATCTAGGCCAAAAGACACGACCTAGTGATAATTGACAAAAGAAAAAGAGAACCTAGTGGAATTTGCAGTCCCAGTGGACCACAAAGTGAAAACTAAAGAAAGCTAAACAGAGAGCACTGTAACATACCCATGATACGGATATGTGAAATAGACACAGGGAATCTAAAAACACGAAACTTTACGAAATTCGTTCAGGTACGAATCTTTTTATAAACTTTGAGTTTAAAGGTTATTCGACATGAGGAGAGAGTGGCACAATCTTTCTATGATGACTGCTTTTACATCGTCAGCTCTTAACCCAACCAACGCGCGGCGCCCGTAGCGCACAAAGTCGTCTGGCCTCGATGAACCCCGAAAGTCAACCTTCTTCCTCCGAGGCAAGAACTCAACTCACTGCTTTTTCTCAAATCTCAGCCCACGCTTCCGTTGCGTGATGTCACCCAAATACCCTGGTTCCAATTCCTATTTGGAATTTTTATTTTGACATCTCTGAATGATACATCCTCTTCTCGCGCGCGTGAACACCTCCGTTAATGTTGCACCTAACTAACCCATGCACTAAGCGAAAGGTTCTCAGCCTAACTAAACCGAAAGGCAAGATATACAAAACGAAATCACTCGGCAATTATATTACAGCACAAGTATCTAGACCTTGTCAGAAAACTAAAAAAGCTGTGGAACTTAAGAGTGGAGCTGATACCAATTATAATTGGCACGCTTAGAACGGTTCCCAAAGGTTGGAAATTGGAGGACCATCCAGACTACAACACTGTTGAGATCGATCAGAATATTGAGGTTAGTCCTGAAGACCAGAGGAGACTTGCTGTCACCCAAATTGCAGGTAAAGACCATTAGCTAACGCTGGTATGAAAAATTCGGAAGGAGTCAAATAATAATAATTCATTTGACGGTTATCTATCTCCACAAACAAAGTGTAACAAAATTGTCTGAATGCCAAATAAGTCCCATCAATAACAACCAGTGCTGTTTGGTCCCAGCAGCCTTTTTAATCATACACAATCTGTTCCTTCGTTTCATATTTTCGCATTCTTTAAGCTATTGCTTTCTGTTGATTTTGTCACACTAAGACACACCCGTCCAAGTGACGCTTATCACCGATCTATCTACGATCCCCTCGAGGCAGTTTTGAAGAAACCTGAACTGTTATTACGTCTGCTTCGCCGTGCGTCAATCTATTTTTGTGGGAATACATTACCGATTATATATATATATATATATACATATATACGTAGATAACCCCCCCCCAAATCTCATACTATAAAAATACATGAATCGGTGAGCAAAGCCAAACAGGCAAGAAGAAAGCAAACAAATTTTACGACCGAATGAATGGAGTCGTTAAGTCTATGGACAGATTTTGCTATTTTCCGAAATGTAAATGAAGTATTCTATTTCGTTTAAGCCTATTTTACTCTTTTGAGAGTTTTTCACACCAGCGTTAGCTGATAGTTTTCCACTGGAGTCTGAGTGACAACAAGTCTACTCAAGTAACCAGGACTCTTCTTAGTATTTGGGTCGATCTCAGCAATGTTGTAGTTATTATCATAATTATTATTATTTTGATTAGTGCAGAAGCCGATAACGGATGTATGACCCTTGGATCAGACATGGTCAAGGATGCAATGTTGCACCTGTGAAGTGATTCCCGGAAAAAAAAATCAATAGTGTGATGGGAGATGAGAAAGCAAACGCAGTTTGGTTGGTAGATGGATGTCACGTGATAGAAAAAGACAAGAAATATGGAAAAAGTTAATTTTGATTTTAATCGGTTGGTTTTCCGACACCGAGCTGAACACTCAAATTTCGAAGGCTCCTGCCTCTAAACCTTTTATCCTTCGGAGGGCAACTATATATATTTACCCAACCCCTCCAGAAAGGACAGGCTGTGACATGAGATGGATTTTTGAGCGGAGGCATAGACTTTATCTTCTACTAGACCGGTTGCCATACTAAAGCTAAAGATTCCAATGTATCCACCTGTTTATCTAGGATGGGAGTCATGTGTTCATGCCTTTGGCAGAGGGAGAATTGCGAAGTAAAACGCCAACAACTTCGTCCAGGATTTGATTTGGTTAATTTCTTCTTTTAATGCCACACCAACCTTCGTGGATTATTTAATCCGAAATCCATCCTTGGAGAAGGATTGTAGTGGTATTGTTTAACCAATATCTTCGGGGGGGGGGTAATGGGGGTTAAAACCTATTCCAAGGATAAAAGTCCTAAAGTGAACTTAATTGCATGACTGGAGTTCGAACTCGTTTATTATGAGGTCACAGTCAAGCGCATTAGCCACTACGGCACTTGGAATTGTCTCAGGGTTTGAACTCGGCTCGCCAATTTCAGTGAAAATTGGTGGCTTTCACTTGAGATCAAGTGACAACAAGTCTTCTCAATATTTCTACGCTTTCCTCACTATACTCGCTGAGTTTGATAATATTTTCGGTTGGAAAATTTCGATTCTTACGATGATTTTACTTTTAAAATCCGGAAAGAGAAAAATATTAATCAGAAATAAGTACCAGCGTTAAAGCGAGACACGTTTTTTTATGTGGCTCGTACCACGTTACTTCCGGTATCGCGGAAGTATAAAAGACGCCGTGTCTCGTAAGCTGGGAAGACAGACAGAATCAGAAGCAGAGACAGAAGAGCTCTAAAAGACGTCGGTCAGTAGAAGACCAACTTCGGACGTAACACCTACAATGAGAGACTTATAATACCAGTCGGACTGTACCACCTGCGTTAATAAATAATAAACTCTGTTTCTTTGTCTATCGTTTCCTTACCATGATATTACAGTTTAGAAAACAGGGAAAGTATCCGGAGGTAAATCTAAAGAGAGTGGATGATGCTGCAATTGCTCAAACCTGTGTTTCGCTAAAAGCTGCTGTGTTACACATTGAATTTTGACAGCCAGTTAGTGTGGATTAGGTAAATAGGATATGCAGCTGTGTCTTAAGGTAAGCAAAGGACAGCGGAAATGAATCACGTGAATCACACCGGAAGAAAATGTATGGTCGTCCAGAAAATACATTATGACGGAGTTTTCAACTCCTGGATCAGTCGATCAGTCAATCGAGGGCGGTCAGTCAGAGAGAAATCAGCAGAGTAGACACGTCAGCCAGCGGGGTCCAGCGGCTCCTGGACTGAAAACCGGCTCTGTATCGTCAAAGAAGCAAGAAGAAGCAAGGCTCTGAATATGCGTATCGTAACGTGGGTTAAGATGATATGGTGTCTATAACAGGAGTCCTCCTCCTCCTCTTCCTCCTCCTCCTCTTCCTCCTCCTCCTCTTCCTCTTCCTCCTCCTCCTACCCTCTCTCTCTCACGCAACATACGACTTTTAGAAATAAGGAGTATATATTTTTATACTCAAGTGTTATGGTCACTTTCTACTCGATATACAACAGTTGGACATCTTAAGCAAAGTGTGACTTTTCCATTGATCCGTACACAAGATATTTGAGTCATCCGATTGCCACTTGTCATACCGAATGTATATATATATATGAAAAATGTAATATTACAAAATAATATTAGAAAAACTGATATTACAAAATACAAGATGACAATATGTGATATTACAAAATACAAGATGACAATATGTGATATTACAAAATACATGGCAAGTGCGCTAAACCAAACTAGAAAGAAAAAAGGTAAAGAGTTTTACGACCGAATGAATGGAGTCGTTAGGTCTGCTGTCATTTTCTGAAATGTAAGTGAAATATTTAATTTCGTAATAAGCTTTCTTTCTTTCTTTCTTTCTTTCTTTCTTTCTACAACTCCTACTTATATTAATGATGATGATGATGATGATAACAACAAATACCCTTCTGAGAAATATTATTATTATTATTATTATTATTATTATTATTACTATTCCTGGGGCATCTCCCCTTTCTTCTTACATAAACATTTTAAGAAAATAAAAAAAAATAAATAAAAAGGGATCTTAGCACTTACATTTATACAAATAATAAAATATCTTTAAAAAGATCCATTCTTGTTCAGACACTCATCCAATAGTTCCCAAAAATCCCCTCTTGAATTTTTTTCTTACCATTTTTTTCGGGAATCATCTGATCTAATCTTAAAATTTTCAACGCTAATGCTATTTTTGAACTGATCAGGTAATTTATTCGAAAAATATATTACTCTATTAGCAGAAAAAAAAATCCAGTTAATTAGGAGACTTATTTTTTGAAATCTGCCTTGACAGTAAATTTCCAGTTTGAGGAGAAATATTAAAAAACAGTCTATTATAATTAGAAATTTCCTTATTTTGAAAGTTTCAATTAGATCTCTTCTTATTCTCCTTTCAAGTAAAGCAGCTAATCCTAATCTCTCTAATCTCTCTCTGTAACTGTAATCTTTCATTCTTTTTATCATTTTTGTCACTCTTCTTTGTTAACCGTCCAATTTCAATATTACATTCTAATTTCTATTTTTAGACGCTGCAACGTAGACCTGAATACAATATTCTATATAAGTTCTTGTGAAAGTTTAATATATTTCTAAAATAACGTTTGTCCCCCCTTGTCGGGAAAAATATGAATTAAAAAAATTGAATTGATTTTTCTGAGAAATCGATGGAGATTTTGGGTTTTTTGCACCTGAAATCTGATAGTAAAATATTTATTCTAAATCAGATTCTCATAATCAGTTGTGACTCCTTTTATCTACGTAAGATTTTGAGATGGTTTGACTGAGGGTGGCTGAGAAGTGTGACAGGTTGTCCCAAATGTATTGAGAAATATGCCAGCCAGACGATTAAATACATTTTTGCATTGAATAAGAAAAAAAATGCACTTCTGAAAAAAAAAAAAAAAGAAAAGAAAGATAAACTGAGAAATAGACAGAGAGAGGAAGAGATAATGAAAAAGAGATGGTGTATGAAAGGGTGGGTCTAGAATAAGACAGTTTGAAATAAGGAGAGATAGAGATAGAGAGATAGATAGAGAGACAGAGATAGAGTCGGGGTGGACAAGCAGAACAATAGAGAAATTGACTTAGTGTAGACCAATAAAGAAAAAAGAAAAATACGGAAAGAGAAAAGAGAAGTCACTTTATGATATTTACAAAGTTCAGCTTAATACTGTATAAGGTCAAAACAGATTGTGCTGCGCCAGGGTTTTAAATGAAGAAGGAAATAGACTTGTCTAGCCGAGTTCAAATTCTGGACGAAGTTGTTTACATTTCACTTCACACTCTTGAACAAGGGAGGAAACCTTCTGTTCCTGCACTAGCAATGTGTACAAAAAGTAGGACAGACTGGGCTCATTGGCCTTAGTCAGGCAACCTGTCTAGAAGGAAAAGCTCTGAATTCAAACCAGTTGTAAGTAAAGTTGGCGACTATATTCGAGGGTGACCTGAAGGCTCCCTTTTTAATAGCTACAACAAAAAGGTGTAGGGGAGGGTGCTACTCCTTTTCCTAGATTGCTCCACTTTACCCTTGATACGTACCTTATAATACTGAGTGTTAAGCAGGAAGTATCAAGTACCATTTTTTAAAAGTCTTTGGTATGACTCGACCTGGGATTGAACCACGGTCTCCCGGACCATTGGCGAACACTGTACCCAATAACTGACCTTGTGTCATATCCTATCCGTAGGAGAGAGGCAAGGTAACTTTATACTCATTTAAGTTATAATCTATCAAGTTAATTGACGTGGTTTGCGTGAGATGATGGTTTAACTACCTAACAATGATACGTGGATTTAATCTCTGGTAGATTCCCTGGATTTTTTTACCTTGTACCATAATAAGATAAGCTCTAGAATACACCGACTGCATCTCCCAACGAGTTTCCTGGATACGACACTAAACAATCTGATGGCGAGGTTCCAGTAATGCTGGAGCTTTGGGGAATACAGAGTACTCCTACATTGCCATTACTCCCAGGTCCATTCAGGCCCGAACTGGTAGCACATAATAGGGTCTTATCTATGGCTTAAATCTAGCTAAACTGTATCCTTATGAATTGTTTGAAATAGAACTGTTTTGACATTTAACTGGGTGTAAACAAAACCTATACTTGTACTGAACTGAATTGTTTGAATGAGAACTGTTTAAGGCATGAAGCCTTAAAATTTAATGGGGGGAGGAGAAGGAAGCGGTCATGTAATTCTATATATTCTAAGGGAACCTAGCTAGCCGCATTCGCTGACTCATTCAACAGTACAATATATAGACATCACCAATCATGCTGTAAACACCAAAATTCCACATTTGCTCTCTGAAAAGACCTACTTAAAACTCCTATTTATACCTATATACACGTATTAAATATATATCTTTTGTTGATAATATTCTTAAATGAGCCAGAGCTTATTCTTTTTGGTACATAGTTCAATGGTTTCTGGTGCTGCTCTCTAATCCAAACAGTTCTATTTGACCCATAGACCGGACCTTATCAGGTACTACCAATCCGGGGCAGAGTGGGCGTGGGAGCGACGTCAATGAAGAGGCACTCCACATTCCCCAAAGATACAACATTACTGGAACTTCACCATCAGATGGTTTAGTGTCATATCCAGTACACTTTTTGCTGGGTTTTACTCCTCTGCATAGATGCGGTCGGTGTATTCTACAGCAACAGCCGACTGGGCCCTCGTTGGTAGGTTTTACTCCTCTGCATAGATGCAGTCGGTGTATTCTACAGCCACATCCGACTGGGCGCTCGTTGGTGGGATTTACTCCTCCACAGAGATCCAGTCGGTGTATTCTACAGCTCCTGCTGATTGGGCAAACGATAAGTTTAGTAAAGAACTAATCATATCATCATCAACATCATCATCATGTCGCACCGCTAGCACGGATCTCCATGACCCTCTTCTGCTACCCGTCCACCACTCCCGGTAGGTCTGCAAGGCTACATCCTGTATCGGTACAGAGCTGTTGTATATATGTTCTAGCTGATCGTCCTGCCTTTGATCGTCCACGTGATGGGGTCTACAGGAGTATGTCACTTATGAGTTTGTCCCCACTTCTCCAGCAGTGTCCCGCATGTCCAGTTCGTACTAATCATGTATTGAATTAAAACCGGGTAAATGGTAATGGAGGTGGGCTCTTTAACCTTGGTATGGCAACTAGTCTAAGAGAAGGAAAATTTTGAATTCTAACCCGTTAAACTTCGCTTGAAAATTGATCATATGTTACATCCCGTTCGTGCAGAGGTGTTGGGTTAATACATATAACCGGCATCGTTCTTTTAAGATAGAATACCCAGTTTTGCAATAAGGTAACGTAAGCCAGGAAAAATACGTAGATAGCTGAATTATGATGTAATGCTACGAATCTACATAAAAAAAAAGATGTTCCACCCCAAAAAAAAGATGTTCCACCCAAAAATAACTGCTGGAAACATTTGTCTTAGCTTAATACTTGATAGAAAAAAATATCAGAAAAAATCCTATCATTCTTTAGAAAATGTCCGCTCTATTGATCTTTGGTAAAGGCACCCTTCTTTATTCGATAATTCTTTGAATTTTAAAGAAATCTTTAAATCAAAGTGATAGGGCTGACTTTTCCTTTTTCACTTGCTTATGATTTTTATAAGCACCCCACTGCTGTTGTTTATCATACTTAGTGCAGAACGGCATCTCACTCTGATATTGTAGAAGTGTAGCAAACTTGACTTATAATCATTGTTTATTCCTCTTTTTTTTTTTAGCGGAGGAGCCCGTGGTGTAATGGTTATCGTCGTAGGAAATGGACACGGCGACACGAGTTCAAATCCTGGACGAGACTGATAGCATTTCACATAGCACTAATACCCTTGGGAAAGGTATGAATCCAATTATTCTCCCTCCAGCTATGGGTAAATAGTAGGACAGACTGGGTTCTTCAGCCTTGGTGAGGCAACTAGTCTAGGAGAAGGAAAACTCTGAATTCAAACCTGTTAAACTCCGCTTAAAAATCGACCATGTGTCATATCCTGCCCGAGCGGAGGGGTTGGTAAATATGATTCCTCTTTTTTTCCCCTAAATTGTTTCATTTCATCCGAAATTTGAAAGTGGTCTTGATATCAAGGATTAGCTCTTAAAAGTGAGTTTGTTGCTTACCGTGTGCTCCAGGGAGGTGGGTGATCACGTGCCAAATATGTTTTTCAAAGATACACAGTTCAATGGTTTCTGGTTCTGCTCTCTTATTCAAACAGTTCTATTTGACTCATAGATCGCACCTTATCAGGCGCTACCAATCCGGGGCAGAGTGGGCGTGGGAGCGATGTCAGTGAAGAGGCACTCCACATTCCCCAAAGTTCCACGATTACTGGAGCTTCACCATCAGATGGTTTGGTGTCATATCCAGCACACTTCATGAGTGTCCAGGATATAATACAAAACAATCTGATGGTGAGGTTCCAGTAATGCTGGAGCTTTGGGTAATACGAGTACTCCTTCCTTGTTATCACTCCCAGGTCCACTCTGGCCTGAAGAAGTAGCACCTGACAGGGTCCTATCTATGGGTCAAATAAAGCTATTTGATATTTAAACTGGGTGCAAACAATTGACTAATGCGAAACTGAATTGTTTGAAATAGAAATGTTTGATCCTTTAACTGTGTGTGAACAAATGACTGATGTTCAGTTGAATTGTTAGTTATGTATAGCGATACTTGAAAGCATTTAAGTTGGTTGACATGCTAAATTGAATTGTTAGAAATAGAACTGTTTGATCATTTGACAGTGTATATCAACAAAATTTGTTTTGAAATCAGGATTTGGCATTAAATAACCAAAAATATTTGATATGCCATGAAACCAAAGAAAAGCCAAAGTACAAATCATATATATCTAATATATGTATGAATAGGATTGAATGACCCAGGTGGGTTGATATGCCATAAAATCAAACCAACCAACCAACCATCCAACCAACCAAATGGATGTAATTTAAAGTAACTGATTTTTACGTCATGTCAACTCATGTAGAGTTATTTTATGGCTAGCGGTTTGAGAATTGATTACATTAAGCATTTATATTTGATTCTTTTGTGAAGTTATTTCTTTAGTGTTTTTTAGCACATAACTTTTAAACAGATCTATAGTGTTTTTTTTTTTTGGTGTTTTTTGCGCATAACTTTTAAACAGAACTATTTGACTCCTAAATGGAACCTTAGCAGGTACTACCCCTCCGAGTCGGAGTGGTCCTGGGAGTAATGGCAATCAGGGTGCAATCCAAACTCCCCAAATCTCCAGAACTGGAGCCTCACCATCACATCTAGTTTACTGTCATTCTCATAAACTCTTTTTTGCATAGGGGCGTCTTATCCCTGTATAGGGAATACAGTCAACGCATTCTAAAAGGTAAATGTAGAGCTCATAAGTGATGTACTCCTATGGACCCCCACGCATGGCCGAGCAAAAGTAGGACGACCAGCTCGAACATACATACAGCAGCTCTGTTAGGATACGGGATGTAGTCCTGAAGACCTTCCAGAGGCGATGAACGATAGGGAGAAGTGGCGAGAGAGGGTCAGGGATATCCATGCTGGCGGCACGACATGATGATGATGACTCACTGTGAATTTTGATGTATATAAGAAAACAAAATATTGTCACCTTTGCAGGATACCTATAAATACCTTACTGGGACCAATGAATATTACTTTGACCCTTTGCCTTAAGAGGAGTCTCAAACTTAAGGACTCAAAAGAGCTATTTCGTCTTGTGGGTGGGGGCAAAGTTGGCCAAAACTGTGATGAGAGGTACTTGATTTCCGTCTGTTCTTATATTAATTTGTTACACGGCCGATAGGCTGTTATTTATGAAAAAAAAAAAACAACTTTCCTTAAGTTCTTTTATGAGTGTTGCTTGTTTGTCATCTCAGGTACACCTTCCTTATGTAAACATAAATTGACAAATCTATTTCTTCTTACGTTATGAAACAAACAAAAATCTTCATGTTCTGTTGTGCGAGTAAATTTCCGATAATTCTAGGATGCGTTCGTGGTGCGATGGTTACCGACGAAAGAAATGGACACGGCGAAGCGAGTTCAAATCCTGGACGAGACTATTTTGCATTTCACATAGCGTTAATGACCTAGGGAAAGGTTTGAATAACTTTTCTCTCTTCAGCTTTCGGTAATTATAGGCTGGGGTCTTAAAATTTAATCTGGCAACTGATAAATGAGAAGGAAAACAGTGAATTCAAACTCCGCTTAAGAATGACCTTGTGTCCCCTCGTGAGAAGATATATGTATAATCTCAGAAACCGTCAATCACCAAGTACTCTTGACTGGGTGACGATCCTGACATATGCTCTGTAACTGATATTGAGCACTATTTATATATAAATGTAGTGATTTATAGTTATCACTATATCACTTGGTGAGTAAATGGTGGACGAAATTTTGCGGTATTATTACATAGTGCTCAATATCAACGATAGAGCTTTTATACGTATAGGAATACATATATATATCGATATATAACCCACAGTCACAGACATTATCATGTAATATATATATACATATAATATATATATACATATAATATATGTATATATATATATATATATATATATATATATATAAGAGGACCGGTTAAAAAATTCATAGGCTGACCAAGGTACTCTCTTGGAATATGACCAAATGAAGTTTATTTTTCAACATAAACCTCCTTGGAGACCACTCATTTCCTCCATCGGCATTTAGGTGATTGGATTGGTAAAAAAGTCATTATCAGCCCACCCTATTTGCAGACGGACACTGTATGCAGTTTAGAGGACCTGTAAAGCGTGATGAGTGATGGTGCTGATTTCAGTGATATTCTCATTAGGAAAAAAAAATTCTTATGTATATAAAATTGGATACCTATTTCTACTTTTCAGATGATGATCTTGAAGTGAAAGCAACTGAAATATTAAAGTACATTCTACCTTTCTATGGGAAGAAATATGGTCTAACTCAAGCTGATCTTAAAATCATTTGTTTGCATTAAACCAAGCTTAATGCTGCTGCTGCTGCTGCTGCAAGTGTACGGAAGTAGCGAGGGACAAATTATAGAATTTTAGGAAAATATTAGTTACGAATATTGTTCTGCCGCGGGCAACGTGTTTGAGACCCTTGATCGACAGGTATCCTCATTAGATATGAATTTCAATTTATACATGAAGACAAGATATTATGAAAACAAGATATTATTTATCGTCTTTGGAATCTGCCTATTAATATTCTAATTAGTCTAATGAATTCTTTTGCCTACTGGATATATGAGTGTCAGTTGTACCCCAGAACCTATCGAGAATGCTTTACATAAGAAACATTGTGATACTTCAAATTATGAATAATACAACAGTAGGTTCATTGATTTTACATAGAGCCGTTCTCGTTACCATGGATGTTTCATCATCATCATCATTATGTCGTGCCGCCAGCATGGATATCCCTGACCCTCTCTGGCCACTTCTCCCTATCATTCATCACCTCTGGCATCCCATATCCTCATATAGCTGCTGTATGTATGTTCGAGCTGGTCGTCCTGCTTTTGCTTGGCCATATGCGGGGGTTCATAGGAATACATCACTTATGCGCTCGTCTCTGCTTCTCTAGCAGTGTCCTGCATGTCTGGTTCGTCTAGCTTGGATAGTTTTCGTGATGGGAGGCAGGTGGCCGTATAGTTGGTGTCTTGTAGGGTGTTGCTGCCAGGACTTGTTCAATATTGCTCGCAACATTCTTATGTAATTGCCGTCTAGCTTCTTCTCCAGCCGTTTAGTTAGCGTCCAAGTAGTGCATCCATATAGCAGTATCAACACGACCGCTGCCTGGAAGAAACTGCGTTTCATTTTATCGGTCAGGTCTGATTTCCATATGATCGAAAGCCTATCGATACCTGTCCATGCCAAGAAGTTAATTTGCCTGTCCAAGTAAAATCTACTAAAAGAACTGACTAAATGTGTATGTGATTGCGTGTGTGTGCGTGTGTTCTTTTGAAATTGGTTGACTAGTTCACATACCTCGGGCACAATATCTCATCTACTGAAAGTGAGGTCAACATACGCCTAGCGAAGGCATGGATTGGTATCGGCAGGTTGTCTGTGAATACAAATCTGATCTCTATGTTAAAATAAAACTGTATTACTTCCAAGCTGTGGACGTGTCGGTGCTACTGTATGGATGCACCTCTTGGACTATAACGTAACACGTAGAGAAAAAGCAAGATGAGAATGACACAAGGATGCTACATGCTGTTTTGAATAAATCCTAGAAGCAACACCCCACAAAACAGCAGCTGTACGGCCACTTACTGCATTCTAGTGTAGTTGACTTTTCTCTTTACGTTTCTATAGCGTCTTGGTGGTGCATCCATACAATAGTATTGACACAGGCACAACTTGGAAGAAATCCACTTTTTATCTAATCCGAGAGATCAGATTTCCATAAGATTGATAACCTGTCAATTTATTTAGCAGTAAGTAAATTAATAACAAATAAGACCAAAAACGTTTTTTCATGCTTCATAAAATATTTCTTAAGCAAATTAAATTAAATTACTTTTCATGGTATATTAATTTTTAATGGCATATTAATTTTTAATGGCATAATTATTTTCAATGGTGTATTTATTTTTGAGTAAGATTCATTTTTAAGATTCATTTCCAGTGGTGTATTTATTTTAATGACATATTTATTCTTACTGGTGTATTTATTTCTAATGGCATATTCATTTTTAATGGCATAATTATTTTCAATAGTGTATTTATTTTTTTTGAATAAGAATCATTTTAATGGCATATTCATTTTTAATGACATTTATTTTCAATTTAATGGCATATTTTCAATAGTGTATTTTTAATGGCATATTCATTTTTAATGGCATATTCATTTTTAATGGCATAATTATTTTCAATAGTGTACTTATTTTTTGAATAAGAATAATTTTAATGGCATATTGATGTTTAATGACATTTATTTTCAATGGTGCATTTATTTTAATGGCATATTTTCAATAGTGTATTTATTTTTTATTGGCATATTCATTTTTAATGGCATATTAAATTTTACGGGATATTAATTTTTAATGGCATATTCATTCTCAAACCATACAGTGGAATTTACGAAATAAAACAATCCTGAGAAGAAATCATGGAATGATCTTGTAATGTGCATTCTTAAGAAAAATACCAGCAGAATCCGAGATATGCAAATCGGTCTGCAGTTAAATGACAATTCTGGCAGTTCGGCAAATCTAATTGAATAGAAACACGCTGCCCTCCAAAAACGAAGCAAAACAATAAAAAGGATCTTAAAAACTCAATGAAGGAGGAAATTGATAGTGGAGTGCGATGAAGAACATTGGTTATTCCCAGTCCACCGTGTGTATAATTTGCTGCAAATATATAATAGGGTAGTTACAGAAGAAATACATTGATAGACCATTAATTTTATTATTTTAATCTAATTTCTTTTTGAACTATTTTATAAAATCTGTATGCTCGGTTATTAAATATAAATGTTTTGCCTCTTAACTGTAATTAGTTTATTTACTGCTAAATAAAAAAAACAAAACAAAAAACAAGTGAACATTCTCTCGTACGCTAATTACATAATTTTTTCGGGTAATCATATATTCCGTATTTCAAAACCGAAGACACCTTCATTTCTTTATTAAATTTATCATCTAAAAAGAATTTGCGTATTATACAGGAAAAGATAAATTCTTGTCGACGTTATTTGCTTCTGAGGGATTAGAATTTATGTCTTTTTGTTATTTCCATTAAAACTTTGAAGTATTTAGCTTTTTTATATATTATTTTTTATTTTATTTAAATTTTTTTTACATCTTTACTATTAGTGTGCGCCGTTATACACTGGTGAATATTATACGACGTGAAATGCAACATGTGTGATGAATCCATTGACCCAAATTAATTTTCTTATTTTTATTCGAGAACACCTCTGTGGGACATTTTAAGAGGGCTGGTCCGAAAGTATGACTTCCGGTTTATTTTCACGGAAGAATGATAACGCTTTTGGATAGAAAAAGTTTTTCGCAACAAAAATCTGCACCAGACACTACTTTTTTTTCTTCATTATTTAAGTTTGTACCTTTGTGTTTGGTTAAAACATATGAACCATTTTTCCTTGAATTATATATTTTAAAATATGGTATGATCTATTTACAGAGACGCATTATACGGTGGGATATAAGTTATATATATATATATATATATTTGATTGAACATAATAGATATTTTTTGTCAACATATTTTTTTTGTTAATCCTTTCGAATTGCTGTATTGATCTTACAGTATTCGGCGGGAATTGGTTGATAAATCTTCCGTAAGTAGTTATTTCCCAAGTACTTTCGACCCAACTTTGGACCATCATCAGGGAAGGATGTATTACAAAAGTGATGTCTTACAGAGTGTAATTTGTCTCTTCACGAGATCACGTCTGTATTCCAAAGTGCTGTTATATTTATGAGTTGCCGGATCTTGGAGTTTAAAATATGTCTATATTGGCAGCATTTCTTCATTAATACATATTTCATTGAACATAATAGACATTTTTTCTACATATTTTTTGTTAATCCTTTCGAATTGCCGTATTGATCTTATGATATTCGGCGGGAATTCGTTGATAATATATATATATATATATATATATATATATATATATATATATATATATATATATAACTTATATCCCACCGTATAATGCGTCTCAGTAAATAGATCATACCAGATTTTTTTTATTATATATATATATATATATATATATATATGTGTGTGTGTGTGTGTGTGTGTGTAGTTTGGCTGCAGTCTTTCATTTGAGCTAGTTTGATTAAATAATAAAGACACATTTTGTCTATATGATTTTATTAAAATCCTTTCAAGTTTCCTGATGAGTGTCTCGGGACAGTTTTGCCAAATTCATCCACCAATTCCAACCTGAATCCTTGACACTTATCAGGAAAGTTAAAAGGATCTTAATAAAATTATATAAAAAAATGTCTATTATTTAATCAAACATACTTGAATATATATATATATATATATAGACACAAATACACTAAGAGACTCGTGAATATATATTCGCAATGCAAAATAAGCAAAAGTTGGCGACTTTAGTCGAGGGTGATCCGAGGGCTTCCTTTTCAATTGCTACAACACCGAACTGTTGGGTAGAGCACGACTCCATTTCCAGGATTGTTCCACTTTACCCTTGATCCTCACTTCATAATGCTGAGTGCTAAACATCAAGTACCATTTTTGAGTCTTTGGTATGACTCGACCGGGGATTGAAACCCGGTCTCCCGGACTATTGGTGACGCTTTTCCTACTGTGCTCGATATCAACAACAGAGCCTCTACTGAGTTAAGTATAGACCGTTATAAAAATGCTTTTTTACTCTCACTTCTGAGAGTGCTAATTCCATAATTTTGCCCGTGGTTGTGTATATATCTCGTTATATATCGGTAGGTTGCGACGCACCGTTTGGGAACCCCTGGCATAGCAAGGACGTTCCAAATAATTAAAATAAGGTGTGGAAGAGAGAGTCACACGTGACTGCTAGGGAGTACTTTCTTTTTTCATTCTTAAAGTCTCGTTTGAATTCGATACAATGATCAAGTATTAACAGCTACAACCTCAACTTCCGGTGATGTCCTTTTTTTCTCTCTGAATTGGTGCGAGTTTCCTGCATTGGATGTCTCTGTTTTTTTTCTTTTTCTCTTTTTGATCCGAAGAGAAATAAAGAGCTCTGAGAAGTACTGAAATAGACATTCAAAGATGAAAGAATTGTCGAAGAGAGAAAAATCGAAGTAATCTAGCACATTTCTTAGATTTGTGGTTCATATATCACTGAGCTTTTGTTCCTGAATTGATTTTCAAAGGTTTTATTCGGTCTACGGAACAAAAATAAAGTGGAAACTAACAATGGCCTTTGAGTGTTGCTTCCTTTTTTGCCTCTCGCGGGAGGTTGCGAGATTTTATGTTGATGCATGGGAATATGCATGTTTGCCCATCGAATGCGGATAAAAAGAAAGAAAAGAAAAAAAAATAGCAGTGAGCTTTCATAGAAGTCAATTTGAATATCGGCCTGTAATTGCGATTTTATGTATTGTATATAATAGTTTCTTCTATGGGAAAAAATATTCTTATCTTGCTTGTAAACGGGCGTTTATCAGTAAGACGTTTCATTTGCGTGTGTGCGTCAAAGAATATACTCTATACAGCGTTTCTATAAAATAGTGGGAGTTTGTGGATCTTAATTTGGATATCAATCAGTTTGAAAAGAAGAATTGACTTCCTTTTGAAGCCAGTTCAAAATTACGGGTGATGTGATTTAAACATGTGAACAAATAGAGATTCTTGATTTAATGACGTCATTCAAAACTTTTTTGTTTATATATATCTGCTTAACGGCTACCGAGAGCTCAATTCATGTGAAGAGCCTTGCTTTACGCTAGTGGCAACCATTATATATATATATATATATATAGTGATTTGGCATTAAATAACCTACAGTGGTTGATAAGCCATAAAACCAAACCAAACCAAATTAAAGTTTCCATGATCAAACTGGTTAAAGCATCGTCCATGATTAATACAAAAAATCATTAAAAACTCATAAAGCAACAATTTGTTTTGGTAACAAATTAAAACACATAATGGATATCACACAAGAAATATGATAGAATTATATTACAGAATAAGTCTTATTTTTATTTGGTGAGTCTCCGTTGCGTAGAAGATAAAATGTTGGACTGCGACATTTCCGTAAAGCGAGATCGAATTCCAGTCGTTTACGTTCGGACAAATACCCTTGGGAAGGGTATAATCCACTTATTCGCCCAGTTATGGGTTATATAGTACCACTGGTGTTCTTTTACTTGGATGCTTTTTGTATTAACTGACTAAGGTTGATATGTCATTAAACAAAGAAAAACTTATTTTATGCATATGGAAAAAAAAATCTATGAAATTTCAAGAATCGTTAACATAAATCACATTAAACTCATTTCTTAAATCAATATTGTAATAACTATTTATTCAATTATTCGTCGACTGATTGGATTATCTTAGATGTTTTCGCTTGGGAGTTTTTTTAATTATCAAAATAAAAAATAAATCTTAATGAAAGAATTTAGTAGGTTAGTCTTAAATCAATTTCAATCAAGACAGTTCTAGCTCCTCATTAAAAGGCAAGCCTCTGAAATTAGTAGACGAATACCTCGGTAGTAATATCTCATCTACTGAAAGCAGTGACAACATACGCATAGTTAGAGCATCGGCCGTTTGGAAATCTGATAAACTAAAACTGGATAATCTGATAAACTAAAACAGGAACTCTTCCAAGCTGTAGCCGTGTCAGTACTACTGTATGGTTGCACCACTTGGACTCAAGCGAGACTCTTTGAGAAAAAATTAGATGGGGACTACACGAGGATGCTGCATGCTATATCGGATAAATCCTGGAAGCAGCAGCCTATAACACAACAGCTGTATGGCCACTTACCTCCAATCACACAAACCATCCAATTGATGTTCTATGTATAGACAGATCAGTATTGGCAGACTAGCAAAAACGTACGGCTCTGTGCTGACATTTTCTTTTTTTTTTCTAAGTCAAATTAACTAAAACGAATGAGAGAATTTTGAATATGACATTGACGCGCAACACAAAAAGAAACACATTTACTTTGACACAGAAAAGAATCATTAAAAAGATTTTCAAAACTTTTTCTTGAACCTTAGTTGAATAAACTTGGGCACTTCGGGTGGTGTAATGGTATGCAAGCTAGACTAGCCAACCTGTACAAGTGAATTCGCGCTTCATTGGGTGCCCCATTCATACTGCCTTGTGTCATGTTTAAGCAAAAAAGCTTAGTAATTTACAACAATTAAGCAACACTATAACATAAATCCCGTGCTGTAATGGTTGTTGTCGTTGGAAATGGACCCAGCAATCCGAATTCAAAACCTGGACGAGGTTGTTTGCTTTTGAAATAGCGTAAATAACCTTGTATTGATGGTTGGTTGGTTGGGTTTTAAGGCATATCAACCTTTGTTGGTTATTTAATGCAAAATCCATTTTTATGCAAATAGTTCTATTTCAAACAATTTAGTATGAGTACACAGTTTAATTGTCAAAAACATTTCTATTTCAAGCTATTCAGTTAAGTCAAAGTTCTTATTCAGCTAATTTAGTTTAGTCTAAGTATAGATTTTATTTACACACGGTTAAATTTCAAAATAGTTCTATATTAAACAATTCAGTTTGGTGTAAGTACAGTCTCGATGTCAAAAACAGTTCCAGTTCAAACAATTCAGTTTAGCATAAGTACGCAGTTTAAATGCAAGTAAAGTTTAATTGTGAAAACATTTTTTAAAGCTATTGAGTTTAGTCAAACAGTTCTAGTTCAAACAATTCAGTTTAGCATAAATATGCAGTTTAGTTCTATTTAACCCATATATAGGGCCCTATCAAGAGCCATTCCGGGCCAGAGTGGACCTGGGAGCAATGGTAATGAAGGGGTACTCCACATTCCCCAAAGTCCCAGCGTCACAGGAACCTCACCATCAGATTGTTTAGTGCCATATATAGGACACTCATTAGCGGGGTGGGGTCTTAACCCTCTGCAGAGAAGCAGTCGGTGTATTCTACAGCCTTGTATTAAACTCTTCTCCCTCCAGCCATGGGGAAATAGTAGAGTAGATTAAACTCTTTAATGTCGGTATGGCAACCGGTTTAGGAGATGAAAAACACTGAATTCGAACCCATTAACCTTCGCTTGAAAAATTAATTTGGTGTCACATCGAAGTTTATTGCTTTAGTTTTATTTCGTTTGTTTCTTGTTTGCTTAAATTTTGTTTTCTGGGAAGCTGGATGGTATGTATTTAAAGTGAGATCGTGCTTCCCTTGAAGTTCTTGCATTTTGTATTTAATTTATAGTAACGACTAAAGGGCTAAACTGCGGCCTGGAAGTAAGCAAGTTCGAACACCAGTCGCACAATTATGTTCACTTTTGGGCTAATGCCCTTTGAGAAACGTATTGAACCACGTTATCCCCACCCCAGCTACAGGTTAAATAGTATCACTGCAGTTCTTCTACAAGCGTGACTGTGGAATTGAATGAACCCCGAAGGTTTATATACCAAACCAAAACCCAACCAAACCTAAAGTAGATAAAGACATTTTTCTTTCTTCCAAGTTAAATTATCGGAATACGTGACGCAGGTTGAAATCTTGTTAGAAGTTATTTTGATTTCATGTCATTTGTTTGAATCATAGATGACGAGGTTAAACTTGGAAATTGAATATAAAGATCAGCAAAAGGAAGATTAGCCAAAAGTTACCGTATATTCAAATTTTATGTGAGTAAATAATAGGCAAAGTGTTGTATATTGACATTCGACCCCGCCAAACATGCCATTCCAAAGACGGCTGAAGTGCATATTCCATTGGCGTGGGCGAGCTGGTCTGACAATATGGGACAGGGTTAAGATCCCACGGTACAAACTGATGCACCGGAAGAGGGTGACCTGTGAACTGCATGACAGTTATTTCCGCTCGATGACAATCGAACATGCTATTCCAAGGACAACGGAAGTGACACATTCTGATGGCCAGTATGGGGAGATATTGAGTGGGCAATTGAACTATTATATAACTCTCTGAAGACAGGAAGTCAG
The DNA here is from genome assembly GCA_963585895.1 of Sepioteuthis lessoniana. NCBI lineage: Eukaryota > Metazoa > Mollusca > Cephalopoda > Myopsida > Loliginidae > Sepioteuthis > Sepioteuthis lessoniana. The sequence continues at coordinate 97,852,508 of OY757918.1, forward strand.
TTAGTTTGGAGACCAGTTTGGAGATCAGACCCGTTGGTGACAAGATGCGGTAGAGGAAGCCTGCACCCAGCAGAGTGGGCCCCCAGGCCTCCGGTTGAGCAGCCCTGGAGAACGAGAAAGACACAACACTGATGGCCATAAGAGTGGGGGTTAATGTATTGCAGTTCTGTTCGGTCTCCAATTCCCTCTCACACACAAACCTTTCAAATAAAATTAAAGGTATATTTTTTTAAAGAAGTCTTCGCTCGTCTTCTTTGTTGTGTCGTTGTGTTCTGCATGAATCTGCATATGACTATACAACACAAAGGAAAGGCCTTGTTCGTATCTCACTTACGGTTCAACCCCCTAATATTTGACAAAAGTTTACGTCTCAGAAAGTCGCGTGATACACGAATATATTCGATAATAAAATTCTACCTTTATTTTTACACTTCAATATTATAATCTGCGCCAACGTTATTTACCGAGATGTAGAATGTATCAGCAGCTGTTGAGCGATGACAGAGATGCTAGGCAGACCCCCCCCCGCTCCTCTTGTCTGATCAAAGCCAGCAAAAAAATAAATAAATGCATAGTTATTAACGGATTATGAACACAGGACGATGTAAAACATAAGTTTTAGAAACTGCTATTTATATGCCATAAGATAGGGTGTTCTATCAGCTTATTTTCTTGTAGGATTAACTTACAAATAAAATCGTCTTATACCTGAGGCATGTAATTACGATCGGTCCAAAACCAAAAGCCAAATTATGCACCCCCCACAAAAAAAGAACAGAAAAAACAAAACAAAAAAACAAAAACAAAAACAACAAAAAAAGAAGGAAACAACAACTAAACAAAACAAAATAAAAACGCAACCAAAAACGTAACGAGACAAAACAAAACAAAACAAAGATAAAACGAACAAAAAACCTGATAAACAAAAATGAAACGATCGTTAAACTCTTGAGAAACCGATTCAAAGAGATTCGACTTATCATCATCATCATCGTCATGCTGATAACGCAGAGTTTCTCTCTTCATCCGTCCCTATCCTTCATCGCTTCTGGCAAGTCCTCTTGATTGCATGCGGTGTCCACACAGCGTTGATGTATGTAAGTCTTTGCTGGTGTGTCCATGTGTAGGAGTCCATTAGAAAACGTCGCCTATGTGTTCGTCCTTAATTTACCAGCAGTACCAAGCATATCTTATTTGGATACCTAGTGAGATTGGTGGCAGGTGGCCGTACAGCTACTCTTTTGTGAAATGCTGCTTCCAGGATTTGTTCAAAACTGGACATAGATTTCTTGAGTAGTTCTAATCTAGCTTTTTCACTAAGTGCTTCGTTTGTGTCCAGGTGGTGCAACCATACAGGAACACCAACATGTCCACAGTTTATAAGAAATCCCGTTTAATTCTATCAGAGAAATCAGATTTCTATATGATGAACAACCCGTCACTAGCAGTCCACTTCTACCCTCTACGTATATAGCATCTGTAGTTATAATTGAAAAATCAAACGTCGACCTATACACGAGAACATTCCCAGTCGGCAGGGGCTGTAGAATACAACGACTGCACCTCTGCTGAGGGATAAGACTCCCCCATCGAGTGTCCTGATATGAAACTGAATAATCTGATGGTGAGGTTTCAGTAATGCTGGAGCTTTGGGAAATGCAGAGTACCACTTCTTTACCATTGCTCCCACGTCCACCCGGTCCTGGAGTGGTAATTTACAAAGCTTTTTTGCTTAGATGTGGCACAAGGCCATATGAAAGGGGCACCCGGAGTGGTAGCACCTGACAGGGTCCTATCTATGAGTCAAATAGAACTAAACTGTATGCTTGTGCTAAACTGAATTGTTTGAGATGAGACTTTTTTGGCATTTAATTTGCGTACTGAATTGTTTGAAATAGAACTGTTTTGTCATTTAACTGTGTATAAAGAAAACTATACTTATTCTAAAGTGAATTGTTTGAAATAGAACTGTTTATAAGTATAGAAATTGATTTGGCATTAGATAACCTATGATAATTCATATGTTATAAAAGCAAATCACACCAAACCAATATACACGCGAACGACTTGTAGACACGCTATGTGTCCAGCACGACTCATAGCGTAACGGTTATAGGCATTGGTTCCCTTTAGCTTCTTAGAGAGAATCATCTGGAGGTGGCAGGTTCAATCCTGATTGTAGGTGAATAACAATACAGGAATACTTAACCCTTGTATCCGGTTATGATTAACGGAATCAGAACAAGCGACCCACGTAGGTTAAATAAAGGACGTGATAAATAAAGTTCCGTCAAGGCTCTCGAGTTCGATAAGAATAAATAAAGACGAAGACAATCCTAAAACCCTGAATGATTAAAAAAAAACGCGAATATTACTTAAGAAAAAAAAAGTAAGTAAATTTGGCAACCGTCGTCGAGGGCGACCCTACGGCTCCCTTTTCAATAGCTTGTAAACCTAGGTGTAGGGGAGGGCGCTACTACTTCCCCTGGATTGCTCCATTTTACCCTCGATCTGTACCTTATAATGCTGAGTGTTAGGCAAGGAGGCATCAAGTACCATTTTTTGAGTCTTTGGTATAATTCGATCAGGGCCAACGACTCTCAAGCCAAACGCCTCTTTTGAAACCGAACAATGTCTTCCAGTAATTCTCGATGTAACTTCCGGTCAGAGGTCAGGATTCTACTTCCGGTTCCACAGTACTTAAACGTGCGCTGAACCAATCTTAGTTGACGAGGAAGCCGGCTTAGGCGATATCTTTGTTTATTTTTATTTTTTGCTTCAAGATGTTTCCTGTTTTGCAGGAAACATTATATATGAGATAAAACTTCTGGACTTCGCAAGCAACACACACACACACACACACACACACACACACACACACACACACACACACACACACACACACAAGACTCTGGAAGTAAAAAGTCTTATTGTGCCAGCGCGGTTGGTACATTTTTTGTTTACTGCGGTGCGACAGGCGGAAGCTGAAGAATCTGCCGCGCTGAAAAGTAGGTCCAGCTTTTAAGTCAGTCTTAAATATCCCGAGCGAAAACGACTAAAAATAGATATTGAAAAAGTAAGATATATCACTACAGGCTGAGATAAAAAGGAGTGATAAGGTTTTAAATAATTTATGGAATATCAATAACTGGTTATATTTATACACAGGTGTTAGTTAAAAGGATGAAAAAAATGGCCAGAAGAATTTATACTATTTCTTTTTTCTTTTTTTAATTTCATATGATGTGTTTGTTCGTTTGTCAGATTTCGTCTGAAGATTTCAGTTCAGTTCATCTTGGCAGTTTCTGACTGAAAGGCGAATATGTATTTTTGGTGCACATACAAAGGTTCACTTTTGCTTCCTACTAACGATAAAGCGGTGATGGTATTTATCTGTCAATTTTGGTACAAATCTGATAAAGTAGTCATCTTCCGTTTGTAAATGTTCTCAATGTGTGTGTGTGTGTGTGTGTGTGATTGTACATATGTATATATATATATATATATGCTTATATACATGTATGGGCACATATATATATATATATATATATATATGTGTTTATATATATATATATATCTATATGTGTGTGTGTATAGACGTGTGTACTTTCATGTAGATACGCATACGGACACACACACACACACACACACACACACCACACACACACACACACACACACACACACACACACACACACATATATATATATGTCTGCATGCATATTTATATGAATATTATCATCATCATCATGATGTCATACCACTTGCATCATGCTGTCATATCACTCTCTCTCATCATTCGTTTCTATCATCCATCGTTGTCGGCAGATCTTCTTGACAATATCCTGTGTCCGTAGAGAGCTGTTGTTGATAAGTTCTAGCGGGTCGTCTAACACTTGCACGTCCGTGTGAAGAGGTCTAGTGGAGAACGCAGCTTATGAGTTCGCCCTTACTTCTCCAGCAGTTTTCCGCATATTTTGTTCGTCTAATTTGGATGGTTTTTGAGATGAGAGAAAAATGGCCGTACAGCAGCTTTTTTTGTGGGATGCTGCTTCCAAGATTTGTTCAGTATAGCTCGTAGCATTTTTGTGCAATTGCCGTCAAGCTTTTTTTCCCTATACGCTTGGTCAGCGTCCATGTGGTGCATCCACATAGTAGTATGCACACGACCGCTGCTTGGAAAAGATTGCGTTTTATTTCATTGGATAGGTCTGACTTTCATAGTACATGGGCTTCAGTCAAATATATGACATCTCCAGATTAAACGGTGGTACTCTGAAACTAATGGATAAGTTCCCCTACCAAGAAAGCAGCGTCTCATCAAAGGAAAATGATATCAATACATGACTCGCACAGGCATGGACAGCTATAGATAGGTTATCGGTATAGGAATATAGGCACATATATGTAAATATAAACACACACACACACACACACACACACACACACACACACACACACACACACACGCACATATATATATATATATATATATATAATTGTACGTGTACATAACATGTATATTTGCCCAGTCGGCTGGAGCAGTAGAATACACTGACTGCACCTCTGCCGAGGGGTAAGACTGTCCCCAACGAGTGTCCTAGATATGACACAAAACAATCTGATGGTGAGGTTCCAGTGATACTGGAGCTTTGGGGAATGGGGAGCTCCCCTTCATTGCCATCGCTCCCAGGTCCACTCATAGATAGGGCCCTATCTATGAGTTAAATAGATCGAAACTGCATACTTAAACTGAATTGTTTAAATTAGAACTGTTTAACTAAACTGGATAGCTTGAAATAAAAATGTATTTGATAATTAAACTGTGTACCTACATTTAAACTGCGTACCTATGCTAAACTGAATTTTTTAAATGGAACAATTTTTGACATTGAAACTGTACTTACGCTAAACTGAATTGTTTAATATTGAACTGTTTTGACGTTTAACTGCGTGTAAACAAAATCCATACTATACTGAATTGCTTGAATTAGAACTGTTTGAATAAACTGAATAGCTTTGAATAGAAATGTTTTTGACAATTAAACTGTGTACTTATGCTAAACTGAATTGTTTGAAAAAGAACTGATTATTTGTTTAAAAATGGATTTGGCATCAAATAACCTACAAAGGTTGCTATGCCATAAAACCCAAACAACTCACCAACCATACATGTATATATGCACAGACATATATATGTACAATCACACACACACACACACACACACACACACACACACACACACACACACACACACACACACACACACACACACACACACACACACACAATGAGAATATATACAGACAGAAGATGACTACTTTATCAGATTTTTACAAAAATTGACAGATGAAATGAATACCATCACCGCTTTCTCGTTATTAGGCACTAAAGTGAACTTTTGTGTGTCTACCAAAATATATGTTCTTATGTGTATGTGGGTATGTATGTATATGTGTATTCGTATACTTGTGAGTACATAGGGGTACATGTAAGTAAAGTTAGCGACCTAAGTCGAGGGCGACCCGAAGGCTCCCTTTTCCATCGCTACTACACTGAGGTGTAGGGAAGGCGCTACTCCACTCCCAGGACTTCTCCACTTTACCATTGATACTCACCTTATAGTGCTGAGTGCCAAGCAAGGGGCATCAAGTATCATTTTTTTAAGTCGACCTGGAATTGAACCCCAGTCTCCCAGACCATTTGAGAACACTCTACTTATTTGACCAATGGCCCGGTACATGTATTGTGTGTACATCTATATGCATATGTATATGCATATATATATGTACATCTATATGTACATCTATATGCATATATATATGTACATCTATATGCACATCTATATGCATCTATATATATATGTACATCTATATACACATTTATATGCATATATATATGTACATCTATATGTACATCTATATGCATATGTATATATGCATATATATGTATATATGTATAAATGTGCATATGCATATGATTATATATATATATATATATATATATATATATAAGTATATATATGTATATATGTATGTATATATTTGTGTGTGTATATATCTGTATGTGTGTATATATCTGTATGTGTGTAAATGTGCATGTGTATATGATTGTATATATAGATACATATATATCTATCTATATATATATATATATATATATATATATAAGTATATGACCCGCTAGAACTTATCAACAACAGCTCTCTACGGACACAGGATATTGTGTGTATATATATGTATATAAGTATATGTGTATATATATGTATATATATATGTATATAAGGATATTGTGTGTATATATATGTGTATGATTGTATGTATAGATACACACACACACACACACACACACACACACACACACACATATATATATATATATATATATATATATATATATATATATAAGTATATGGCCCGCTAGAACTTATCAACAACAGCTCTCTACGGACACAGGATATTGTGTGTATATATATGTGTATATATATATATATATATATATATATATATGTGTATATATGTGTGTATATATATATGTGTGTGTGTATATATCTATGTGCGTATATATGTATGTGTGTATATATGTGTATATGTGTATATATCTGTATGTGTGTTAATGTGCATATGTATATGATTGTATATATAGATACACATATATATATATAAGTATATATATATGTGTGTATATATATGTTTGTGTATATATCTATGTGCGTATATATGTATAGAAATGTATGAGCGCATATGTGCTTATATACATATATATATATATATATATATATGTATATACAGAGTACGTATATGAGTATATATTTCGTGTATATAAGTGTATCTATCTGTGCATATGCATATGTACATATATACATATATATATGTATATGCATGAGTCTATATGTCTCTCTCTATATACGTGTGTGTGTGTGTGTGTGTGCATTCAACTGCGCAATATATATAAACATAAATATATGCATATGTGCGTTTATGTATGTGTGTATGTACATGTATGTGTATATATATATATATATATACATACGTGTCAATGTGTATATGTGTATGGATATGTATGTGTGAATATGTGAGAAAGGGTATGTGTATGTGTGTATATGTATATGTATGTGTGTATATGTATAGATATCGTGTATGTGAGTGCATCTATCAATGCATATGTATATGTGCGTATATAAATATATATGATTGTATGTATGAGTCTATATATCTATATATATGTGTGTGTATATGAGTGCATGCATGTTTGCAATATGTGCATATATGCGTAAGTGTATGTGTATATATTTCTTTCAGGCGGTGGTCGTGTCGATACTGTTGTATGGATGCACCACTTGGACGCTAACAAAACGGCTGGAGAAGAAGCTAGACGGCAATTACACAAGAATGTTGAGAGCAATATTGAACAAGTCCAGGCGGCAACACCCCACAAGACACCAACTATACGGCCACCTGCCTTCCATCACAAAAACTATCAAAGCTAGACGAACCAGACATGCAGGACACTGCTGGAGAAGCAGAGACGAGCTCATAAGTGATGTCCTAGATAGGACTCAAAACAATCTGATGGTGAGGCTTCAGTAATGCAGGAGCTTTGGGGAATGCAGAGTACCCATTTGTTGCCATTACTGGCCTGGAGTCGTAATACCTGATAGGACCCTATCTATGGGTCAAATAGAACTAATATTTAAACTGTGTACTCATGATAAGCTGCATTGTTTGATCATTTAACTGCGTCTAAAAAACAACAACAAAAGAACCTGTAATTATGCTTCACTAAAAGGTTTCAAACAGAACTGTTTGATTATTTAACTGTGTATTCAAATTAGATGGAAATAGAGTGAAACCATTTAACTGTGTGAAAATAATGAACCCAGCTCGTTTAAAAATATTAATCATATATTTAATATATATGTTTAAAATGGATTTAACATTAAATAACTTATAATGGTTGGTATGCCATAAAGCGAAGCGAAACGAAACCAAATCCTAAATATTTAATATATAGGATATGGCATTAAATAACCTACAGTGGTTGATATGCCATAAAACCAAACCAAACCGAATCATATATATTTAATATACATGTATAACGAGGATTTGGCATTAAATAACCTACAATGGTTGATATGCCATAAAACTAAACCAAACCAAATCCTATATATATTCAGTATATATGTATAATGAGGGTTTGGCACCAAATAACCCACAATATAAACCAAATCCTATATATCTAATATATATATATATGTATAAAGAGGATTTGGCATTAAATAACCTTCAATTGTTGATATGCCATAAAACCAAACCAAACCAAACCAAACCAAACCAAATCATATATATTTAATATATATGTATAAATAGGATTTGGCATTAAATAACCTACAATGGTTGATATACCATAATACCCAACCAAATCAAACCAAAACCAGTTCTGGATTTCGTTTGGTTTCTTTCTTTAATGGCATATCAACCTTCGTGGGCTATTTAATGTCGAAGGTATTCTGGTTGAAGAACAGCAATGATACTATTTAACTCATAGTTCCAGACTTATTACACTACGGGGACTCTTTCTGGGGAGTGTGGAGTACCATTTCTTTAACATTACTCCTATGTCCACCCTGGCCCGGAGTCGTAGTTACTTGTTTGGGTCACATAAATGAGACAAGTTGATCAGTTTGTAAATTATTCGTGTTCGATCGGACAGCATACAACCCCCCCAAAAAACAACCCCCCCCAAAAAAACTAAAGACAAAACAAAAACAAAACAAAAACGACCCCCCCAAAAAAAACAAAAAGCAAAACCTATAAAGAAGCAACTATGTAAAAAATGTAAATATGAATATTGTACGGTTATACAAATCATGCTCGTGTATATATATATATATATATATATACAGGGTGTGGAAGTAAAATATGGAATAATTCTTAAAACGTTTTTTTAGTTTGATTAGTCGAATTTTTGGAAAAAACACGATAAATCTAAATTTTCAGTATTAGCTCTATTATTCAAGCTCATTTCATTAAAATTTAGCCCAATATGAGTGAGCAAGAAAAGAAACGACAAAGAATCTATGACTTGCTCAACGCCGAAACCAAGCTAAAAAAAATTTCCGAAATAATTAGAGTTTCTTTATAGCCTCCATAAAGCCCATACCTTAACCCGCTTGGTTATTGTATATGGGGCGTTTTAGAAAACAAAACAAATAAAACTTCTCATCCCAATATTGGTTTGCTTAAGATTGCTATAGAGGATGAACGGAACAAAATTTCAGAAGAATTTATTTTGAAGGCATGCAAATCGTTTCGGAGGAATGTTGTTACAAAAATTGAAAAAAAAGGTGGCCATATTGAGTAAATTTACTGTTTTCCGTCTATCTTCTTATGCTGTCTTTTATTTTTTGAAATTAGATTTAATATTGTTTTAAAATAGAGTCGTTAAATTATTATACTAGAATATTCCAAATTTGGCTTTCTCACCACATATATATATATATATATAGAACAAAAGCTGCTTAAATACGTCAGATTGAAATATTTAAAAAGGAGAATCCTTATGATATTGTGGTTAGCGTACTCGACAGCGACATCATAGTTAGCAAGTTCGAACTCCTGTGGCGTTATCACGTTTACTTACGGACTAATACCCTTGAGAAAGGTATAAACCCTCTTATCCCTCCCAGCAATGGGTTAGATTGTACCACAACTGTCCTTCTATAAGGATGGCTTTGCATTAAATAACCCAGGAGGGTTGATACGCTATTAAACAAAGAAACGAAACCAAAGATTAAAGGAGACTATTTAAAATTTACGTTTGACTTGATTTCATTTTTGGTCAGAGATAAACGTTCGGTTCGTTGATACGAAACGCGAATTGCTTTTGATATTTCCCCGACTGTGATAGGAAGATTTGCTCTCTGGAGAAATCTACGAATTTTGGTTCGTGAATATCTGGCACTTAAACAAAAGGAATAATGGTATCCTCTTGAGAATCGACCCTCATTCATCTTGTTAATAATACGTCTACCATTATTGCTTAATAATAATAATAATAATAATAATAATAATAATATCAACTCTCCGAGTAAAATCTTTCGTTACTATTACAATTGCAGACACTTTAATCTCCAATGAAAATGTAAGAAAAATAAAAATGATAAAAAGAAGAAAGGTGATTTAAGGTCAAATCCAGTGGGAAAAATTTTTATCTTTAAGAAAATTAAATTTATTTTCGGATTTTAATCTATGATATTTCTACTGCGAATTAAATTCTTTTCTTTTTTTTTTTGTAAAATGGAAAAGCAGACGATATTTGGAACTAAATTAAAACTAAAAATAAGACAACGTCACCATCAGCCAATCAGTTCAATGCACGTAAATAATTTCACACTCCAATGAACCGGAAGAAGAAAAGGAAGACTTGACCGCTTTCTTGTCGGCCCAATGGTAGAATTCACTTAAAACATTTTCTCAGCATAATCAGGTCAACGACACAATACTTTTCCACTTGCCTCTTTAGCAACTTTTCCAATTTTGTAACTCACTTGGCCTATTTGCACCCCAAAATCAAAAATCTGTTTCTCTTTGCTACTGTTTGCTCCATTTTCTTATTTTAAAGCCATTTTTGGTTACTTCTTGAAAGATTTAACTATAATTAACAGTAAATTAAAACATTTTTCACCCAAATTACTGTGCATATCTGTTGCTAGAGATATTTGGTCAGTGTTCATTGTTTTTATTTTATATAATTTTCTATCCCATATTTGTTTTGCCTACATTAATTGATTTGGTTCGTTTAATGGCATATCAACCTTTGTGGGTAATTTAATGCCAAAGTTAACCTTGCAGAAGAATATAAGGGAGTTTATACCCTTCTGAAAAGTGCCCGTGGTGTAATGGTTATCGTCGTAGGAAATGGACACGGCGACACGAGTTCAAATCTGATTTCACATAGACTGATTGCATTTCACATAGCGCTTGGGAAAGGTATGAATCCAATTATTCTCCCTCCAGCTAAGGGTAAAATGTAGGGCAGACTAGGTTCTTCAGCCTTGGTGAGGCAACTATTCTAGGAGAAGGAAAACTCTGAATTCAAACCTGTTAAACTTCGCTTAAAAAATTGACCTTGTGTTATATCCTGCCCGAGCGGAGGGGTTGGGTAAATATGATTAGCCTGAAAGGGAACTTGAGTTCGAACTTACTTACAGCTCTATAGCATTCCACTGCAGTAACGATAATGACACTGTTTCTCCATGGTCAAGACTGATTTTAATGGCGTGTCAACCATTCTTGGGACATTTTAGGTTAGGTAATCAGTCGGCTGAGACTGTTGAATACACCAATTGCTTCTCTGTAGAGGGGTAAGACTCCCCTAACAAGTATCCGGGGTATGACACTAAACAATCTGATGGTGAGGCTTCAGAAATGCTGGAGCTTTGGGGAATGCAGAGTACCCCTTCATTTCCATTGCTCCCAGGTTCACTTTTGCCCAGAGTGGTAGCACCTGATATGGATCAAATAGAACGAAACTGCGTACTTATGCTAAACTGAATTGTTTGAAATAGAACTACTTTTGACATTGAAACTGTGAACCTATGCTAAATTGAATTATATGAAATAGAATTGTTTATGACATTTAACGGAACTGTTTTGACTTTTAACTGTGTGTAAACAAAAACTATACTCATACTAAACTGAATTGTTTGAAATTTAATTCGGCCTTAAATAACCCGAAAAGGTTTGATATGCCGTAAAACAAAACAACTAACCAACCATTGTACGGTTATATTTACATCTTTGTGCTTCTCAAGAGTTTTTTATTTTATTTTGCCCATTTTTATAGATATCGAGTATTCTTATCTGATAAAAATAATCTGCCCACAGTTGGATGGCTTGAAATATTTTAATCTAATATTAATAATTATAGTAAAGTTGTCTCCATTTAGTCGAGGGCGACCACAAGGCTCCCTTTTCAATAGCTACTACACAGAAGTGTAAGGGACGGCGCTACTCCTTTCCCCAGATTGCTCCACTTTACCCTTGATACGTACCTTATATTGCTGAGTGTTAAGCAAGGAGGTAACAAGTACCATTTTTAAAGTCTCTGGTATGAGGCGACCTGGGATTGAACCCAAGTCTCCCGGACTATTAGCAAACACTCTACCCACTAGACTAATGAGCAATAATTATAGTTTCAAGTACTTATTTCTATTTGATAATAGACATTTGTTTGAATACAACTATATGGCTTCAAGTAAGTAATATTAAAACTGATAGTTGGTTGGTTGGGTTTTGTGGCATATCAACCTTTTTAGGTTATTCAATGCCAAATCCATTTTTATCTAAATAATCAGTTCTATTTAAAACAATTCAGTTTAACTTGAGTACACAGTTTCAATGTCAAAAACAGTTCAATTTCAAACAATTCAGTTTAGCATAAGCACGCAGTTTAAATGTAAGTACAGTTTATGAAAAACATTTCTATTTCTAGAGTGAACCTGGGAGCAATGGTAATGAAGGAGTGCTTCGCATTCCCCAAAGCCCCAGCATTACTGGGACCTCACCATCAGATTGTTTAGTGTCATATCCAGGACACTCATTGGGGGGGGGTCTTACCCCTCTGCAGAGAGTCAGTGTATTCTACATCCCTAGCCGTCTGGGCAAATCAAAACTGGGTAAACAATAATAGCTTTAAATATTTAGTGATCGGGAAATAATGTAGGCATTGATAATAGACAGAATTAATAGGATTTAATTTATATTGTTGATAAATTGCAAACGATTTTTAGGATAAAAATGCACTGAAAATAAGGAGGAAAAGGGCTGCTGGAGAAGAAGTAGGAGGATGGCTCATGGGATGCAGGTCACATGACCGTAAAAAGAAAAACAACCAATTAAACAACTGAAGAGTGCATCTAATCTGACGAAAAGAACTGTCATTTCTAATAGTTGTACCAACGATGCTGCTGCTGTTGCTGCTGCTGAGTTGGATCCTCACTACAGTAGTAATAATCTTGGTAACTATTCCCCCCCCGCCCCAGGATTCATTGGTATGAATAATGAAAAATATCAACAGTTTACTCTTGAGATTGATCTCTAATTAAAGGGCAGAAGTTATGCATGAAATGTTAAAAATGAATCACCAGCAGCAGCAGCAGCAGCAGCAGCAGCAGCCCATTCGGCTGGGGATGGGCTGTAGAATACACCGATCCCGTGTGGTAGTACCTGTTAGGTTTGGTTTCTTTGTTTAATGGCATATCAATCTTCGTCGGTTATTTAATGCATAAGCCACCTTTGTATAAGTGGTACTATCTAACCCATAGATGAGAGGATAAGGGGGTCAATATCTTTCCCACAGGTATCTGGCCGAATGAGAACTTGATAGCGCAAATGGAGTACGAACTCGCTTACCACGATTCCACAGCCCAGCACTTTAACCATTACACCGAGAGGACACCCCCGTACCTGTTACGGTCCCAGTTAAGGATCAAATAGAACTATTTAATCCTTTACTTGAAACCATTTGACTGTGAGCAAACAAATGATTGATATTACAGTTATTTGTCTATTTAAGTAATACTTGAAACCATTTAACTGTGTTCAAATATTGCCCAGTCGGCTGGGGTTGTAGAATAAACTGACTGCTTCTCTACAGACGGGTAAGACCCCCCCCACAACTGTTGGTGAGGCTCCAGTAATGCTGGAACTTTGAGGAATTCGGAGTAACCCCTCATTAACTTTCTTAGGTCCACTCTGGCCCCGGATTGGTAGGGTCCTATCTATGGGTCAAATGGAACTGTTTGACATTTAAAATGATTATCCCAAATTGAATTGTTAGAACAAGAACTGTTTGAGCATTTAACTGTGTGTAAACAAATGACTGATGTTTAATTGAATTGTTAGCGATACATAGCTGTACTTAGAAAAATTTAATGTTGTTGACTTATGTTTACAAATCATATGTATCTAATATATGTATAAACCGGATTTAGTATTGAATAACCTACAATGGTTGAGGGGTGTCCTCGTGGTGTATTGGTTAAAGCGATTGACTGCTGAATTGTAGTAAGCGAGTTCGTACTCCAGTCGCGCTATTACGTTCACTTTCGGGCAAATACCCTTGAGAAAGGTATGAACCCCCTTATCTTCCCAGCTATGGGTTAAATAGTACCACTACTGTTCTCCTAGGAGAATGGCTTCGGCATTAAATAACCTACGAAGGTTGATATGCCATTAAAAAAAGAAAACAAACCAAACCTACAATGGTTGATATACCATAACCAAACCAAACCAAATAAAACAAAGCCTGTGTTCAAGTAAATGAGCTTCGGCACGTTTAAAATATAATATTACCTACAAACTATTCCCTTAAAAATCATTTGCCCAGTCGGCTGGGGGTCTTACCTCTCTGCAGAGCAGAGGGGTAAGATCCCCTCCCCCAACGAGTGTCCTAGATATGACACTAAACAATCTGATGGTGAGGTTCCAGCAATGCTGGAGCTTTGGGGAATGCGTAGTACCCCTTCATTGCCATCGCTCCCAGGCCCACTCTGGCCCGGAGTGGTAGCACCTGATAGAGCCCTATCTATGGGTTAAATAGAACTAACGGCATACTCTTCCTAAACTGAATTGTTTGAGTAAACTGAATAGCTTGAAATGGAAATGTTTTTGACAATTAAACCGTACTTACATTTAAACTGCATGCTTATGCTTAACTGAATTATTTGAAATAGAACTGTTTTTCGACATTAAAACTGTATTTACACTTAACTGAATTGTTACATATAACTGCTTGAATATTTTGAAATAGAAATGTTTTTAACAATTGAACTGTGTACTCATGCTAAACTGAATTGTTTGAAATTGAAGTGGTTATTTCTATAAAAGTTAATTTAGCATTAAATAACCTACAAAGGTTGATATGCCATAAAACCCAACAAACCAAACCTTAAGAATCATATATCATAAACAGGATTTGGCATTAAACAACCATCAAGAGTTGATTTGCCATTAAAACAAATCACCAAACCAAACCAGTCAGCCACAGAGAGAACGCCTTGCTTCTCTGCAATGATCACAACTAGTTTTTTGCAGCATTTGGGTCACTACAAAACGGCTTCATGACAATGAATTCTACGATGAATTAAATATCTGCCTCTGTTGCCGTCAAATGAGCCTATGACATATCGTCAGGAAAGACGGTCACGTCAAAAGTTCAACGTTAATCACGTCCAGCGAAAGGCCAACTTGATTCGCTCTTTGCAGAAACTCACCGGAGGCTAATAAACGCCGTGAAAACGACCTTTTGTCTCATTTTGTTTTCCAGAGGTCACTCTCAGTAGCCCGACAGGTCAGTCTTCGTTTTTAACTCTTTCAATTCTGGTTGTTCTTTTTTCGCCTCCAATCTTTCTCTACTCTGTCGGTGTGATTTAGAATACGCTGTCTGTATCTGCTTGGGAACACAGGGTATTGTAAGCCATGAGGCACATCATACGAAATGGAATCAGGAACCCGAGTTCAAATTCTCGACGAGGCGGTTCGCGTTTCACTTCATGCTAATAGCCTTGGGAAAGGTGTGAGTTCATCTCTTCATAAGCTATGGATAAATATTAGGGAAGTTGGGTTCTTTAGCTTGGTTAGCAACCAGTCTAAGAGAAGGAAAACTCTGAGTTCAAACCAATTGTATTCCGCTAAAAATTGACCTTGTGCCACATCCTGCACATGATGGAGGGATTGTACACACACACACACACACACATATATATATATATATATATATCTTACTTGTTTCTTCTCTCTTTTCTTCTTTTCTCTACTCTCACTATAACTTTTTATAACTCAGTCTTCTTTCTTGTCTTTTTCGCTTCATGTTATTTTTTCTTCAGCTTCTATTTTCATCCAACACATTTGCTTGTTTCCCCTTCAACTTATTTGAACGCTTTAAAAGGACTTCAGTTGACTGATGCCCCTGTGTTCCTAAACCACCACTACAACTACTTCTACTACCACAATTACTTCTGGGCACCTCTGGTGGTATAATGGTTAACAAGCTAGGTTATAATAGCAAACCTACACGAGTGAGTTCGAGTCTCATTGGGTGTCCCATTCATTCGGCCTTGTGCCATATCGAAGCCAAGAACTTCGTAAATTACTACCACAATTACTCCAACCACTGCAACGGCTACTACCACACTGTTTCATCAATTACTACTGATAATACTACAAGTGCCAACATCACAGCAACTACAACTACTACTGCCACTATCACAACAACGACAACAACAACAACAACTACTACTACTACTGCTGCTACTGCTTCTGCATAAGCATCAGTGCAACGACTTTAAATTCCTTATTTTGATAATGTTATTCTTATATTTGTTTTTATTTTCTCATTTTTCAAATCTTTCACACTTGTTACACATTTTTCACTTCCGTAACCTTTTGAAAGTTTTCCTATCATCTAGGGATATTTCGTTTTCGATCCGATTCAAAGGAATGGCCGAAAATTGGATTAATTATACGGAATTGTCTTCGTACGCACCGAATTCTGATCGCTTGTTTATCGTGGTTTCTGTTGAAGGCAAAATCTTTGAAGTATATTTTCACTTTTCATGTTCGATCAGGTCACTGCCTCCAAATCAGTACTTATTGTAAATAGAGTGGATACCTACGGCAAAAATGCATTAGGATAATACATAGATGATTGATTAACCCTTTATGCACCTCTGTTTTTATTTTGTCCGCTTAGCTGACTCATTCTGACCCGACAGTGTCGGAGTTCAATCCGAGATAAAAGCTGGGACTTCTCTGCAACCGATTACAATTCTTAACTTCTTACCACAAAGACGAGAATACGTCTGAGGGAGAACAGATATTAAATTCTAATTCCAGCACAACGAGGTGGAACCACGCTCTGATCCAAATCAGT
Source organism: Sepioteuthis lessoniana (assembly GCA_963585895.1). NCBI lineage: Eukaryota > Metazoa > Mollusca > Cephalopoda > Myopsida > Loliginidae > Sepioteuthis > Sepioteuthis lessoniana. The sequence goes on from OY757918.1 coordinate 97,869,444, forward strand.
AGTACTGACGTGCGACACTTTGATCTTAAGTAGATAGTTTAGTTTGGTTGTGTTGTATAGCCACATAATACATTTTCATCTGCATGCAGAATCATAACGACGACACAATAAAGACGAGCGACACAGTTCTTTAGAAAAATATACCTCTCACTTTATTTGAAAAGGTTGGAAAAGGGTTACTAAAGGTTTTACTGTGTGAGAAGTGAGCTGTAGGCTGAACAGAACTGCAACACATTGACCCCTACTCTTATGGTCATAACAGCGTTTCTTTCCCGTTCTCCTGGGCTGCTCAACCGGGGGCCTGGGGCCCAGCCTTTCTGGGACATGTTCCTCATTACAGCATCTTCTCTCCAACTCGTCTGATCTCCAACTGATCTGACTTCCTGTCTTCACCCGGGTTATATAATTGTTCGACACCCACCTTCTTCTTGTGGGCGTCACAAATCGCACTCATTCAACCCGTCCACGGTCAAGGTTATATCCTGATATTCATCGACCGGATGCACCAGTTATTTACACAGGTGCATTTCCTATTTGACAGCTTGGCCAGGTCGGAGGTCAATATACAACAGTTGGGCTTTATTGCATATCTACCATTGTTGGTTATTTAATGCCAAATCCTCTTTATATATATATATATATACAATTTGATTAGATTGGTTTTTATGGCGTATCAACCATTGTAGGTTATTTAATTCCAAATCCTCTTTATACATATATATTAAATATATAGAATTTTGTTTGTTTGGTTTTTAAGGCATATCAACTATTGTAGGTTATTTAATGCCAAATACTCTTTATAAATATCAAATATATATACATTAACATATATAGAAATTACATATATATATATATATATATATATATATATATATATATATATATATATATATGATCTGTACACACATTTTGTAAATAATATTCTTAAACGAACCCGAGCTCTTTTTTTTGCACACAGTTAAATGGTTTCAAGTATTGTTATATAACCGTCACAATTTAACACCACTCATTTGTTTGCACACATAGTTTGACTTATAGGTAGGACCTTATCAGGTGCTACCGCTCCGGGTCAGAATGGACCTTGAAGCAGTAGGATGAAGCAATTCCTCAAATCTCCGAGGCTAGAGTCTCACCATCAGATAGTGTAAGGCCATATCCACGAATTCGTTGGGAGAGGGGGTCTTACCATTCTACAAAGTTGCAGTCGGTCTATTCTGTAGCCCCAGATGACTGGGCTGTCCAAAGTAGAGTGCCCAGATACTACACTCTGATCCTCAGCAGAAATCCTGATCTAAATATAACTAATCGTAAGATTTGGACAAGAACAATAAAAAGTAAGTAAAGTTGGCGACCGTAGTCGAGGGCGACCAGAAGGCTCCCTTTTCAATAGCTACTACACCGAGGTGTAGGGGAGTGCAGTACTCCCTACCCTGGATTGCTCCACTTTACCCTTGATACGTACCTTATATTACTGAGTGTTAAGCAAGGAGGTATCAAGTACGATTTTTAAAATCTTTGGTATGACTCGACCTGGGATTGAACCTTGATCTCCCAGACCATTGGCTAACACTCTACTCACTTGGCCACTGAGTACATGAGCAATACAAGTGTATTATTATTATCATTATTATTATTATTTTACTCATTTGATATCAATCTTATCGTCATTATTATTACTATTATTACTATTATTATTATTTTAATAATTTTACATTATTATTATTATTATTATTATTATTATTACTTCTTGTGAGATTTTCACTGGAGTCGGAGCGATGGCAAATCTCTTTAAGTCTCTAAGACTTTTCTTAGTATTCCAACAGGTCTTTACAATACACTAATTTGGGTGGTCTCGATTCTTCTGATTTCCAATCTCTCCAGTTGTTTTGAAACCGTTCCAAGTGATCCAGTTACAACTGATATCACCGTCACCTTCACGTCCCGCAATTTGTTTTCGGTCCTCTGGCAAAATCCAAGTATTTGTTTATCTTTTTGCTTTCTTTTATTTTCACCCCGAGGTTCACCGAAACGGCCAAATCCAGTAGACGCCAAGTTCTTTTTTTCTTGTCAACCAACACTGGATCTGGTCTTCTGGCCGGGATTAGCTAATCCGTTTACATCTCAAAATCCCAGAGAATCTTATATGTCTCATCTTTTAGGACAGATTCTGGTCAGTACATATACGTGGCTTCTTCAATAAGTTTCCAGACTTTTTTTTGTACCGGCATCTAAAATTGTCATAGACTCTTGAAAATTCACTATGTTATTGCTATACATCTTATGAGATGACTAACAAATCTTTATGATTTCAGGTTCAAATGAACAGCTACAGCAGCAATTAGAATACACCCTACTAAAGCATGATTGTCCCTGCTGGTCAATTTCAAAAATGCAATCTGACACTTTAGAAGAACGATATGCAAAAAAATCTGTTTTAAACTTGAAAAAAAAAAAAAAATGCCACGGAAACGTATGGAATGCTTCAGACTGCTTTTGGAGGATCTTGCATGAATCGAGGATCAGTTTTTGAGTGGCATAAGAAATTCAAGGAAGCCAAGGAGTCTGTGAGGGATGATGAGAGGTGTGGAAGGAGTAAGGAAGTTAATACACCAGAGTTGATTGGCCAAACGGTTAGGGTTAGGGTTACTAAGTTGAGGTTTTAAGGGAGTTCAGGAAGAGATTCCGCCAGAAGAGGCCAGCAGCACTCTTCAAATCGGGTCAGTTGCATTTCCACCAGGACAATACACCAGTCCACAACTCCATCCTTGTCACAGACTATTTGACCAAGATGGGCATCAAGACAGTTCCTCACCCTCTCTATAGTCCAGACGTTGCTCCCTGTGACTTTTAGTTATTCCCTAAGCTCAGAGGCTGTCATTATGAGACAATTGAGGAGATGAAAGAGGCTGTGACAAAGGTCATTGACACGCTCACACAAGAGGACTTCCATGGGGCCTTGAAGAAGTTGTTGGAACGGTACAACAAGTGCATTGCAGCCGGAGGAGCTTACTTCGAAGGGGACTAGAGTTTCATGTGTGTACTCTCAATAAAAGTGCTCATACAAAAAAAGTCTGGAAACTTATTTAATGTTCCTCGTACCATTCGGTTGTATGGTCAAATTTTAATCTCTTGCACACTTCCTTCCCAATTGTGCTGAGTCTTGTGTTCTTTATGCGTCTGTATGCTGCATTCGCTTTTTATGTGATTTAACCGTTTCGTCTCTGTACTCACATAATCAACACTTGATATTCTGGTGCGTAGAAGTTATGTTCGCTTTAATATACTTAGTCCTTATGGCGTTGTTTTGTGCTGCAATTAGAAGAGATTCAGCTTCTCTCATGAGGTTTACCTTTCTTATCTATGTCCAAGTATTTTCGTGTACAAACCGGCCAGTCTATCGCTTGCAAATTCGGTTCAGGCTAAAATCCAAGAGTCAATTCTTATGACATAACAATTATTATTAATGTATAATCAAACAGAGACGAAAATTTAAAAATGTAATACGCTTTTGCGCATATGTGTGCCTCTGAGTATGCGTGTGTGTGTGTGTGTGTGTGTGAGAGAGAGAGAGAGAGAGAGAGAGTAATGCATAACTTCTAATACTCATCGAGTAAGAATATCAATTTCGATTCAGGAAGAAATTCAAACGACAATTCTTATAACATAACAACTTTATTGATATGTAAACCACGAAGTCCAAATGCCTTCAAAGGTTCACCACTTTCAGGATTCTAAATTTTTAAACTATTGGAATAAATAGAATCAAACAGTAATTATTTTTGCAAGAAATTTTTATTCTAATTGTTATGGTAATATACCACATAACGTCACTGCATGTACCCTCATCGACACTATAAATAGTAACTGGCTCGATAAACGAATCAAGCGAGGAGTCTTGTCAGCTACCGGTAACCGTTACTGTCTGTATTTCCGTAAATATATACTACTGTAAACCTTATATCTCTTTGAGTTCTTCATTTCTGGCCCTTCAAGCCACAACACAATCCTATTGTAAATTCTCTCACAATGCAATCCAATTGTAAATTTACAGGAAATGCAATCAGTTATGGTGATATACCCCATGACGTCACTGCATGGATCCCCCGACACTATAAAGAGTGACTGACTCGATAAACGAGTCAAGCGAGGAGTCTAGTTAGTTACCGGTAACCATTACTGTCTATATTTCCGTAAATATATACTACATTAAATCTCTTTGTGTTATACATTTCTGGTCCTTCAAGACCACAACAGATATGCTGCGAAATAGATGACCCATCAATGTAATTGAATCTAGTTTCAATATCCGGAAAGAAAAGTAGCAGCCGCTTACAACAATACCTGAAAACACTGTAATCTTTGCCTAGAAGAAAAAAGCCACAATCACCTTCCCGGAACAAAACAAATGATCAGAACTTCTATCCAAGTGTAGGCATGAAAAGATATCCCTACTAAGTCACCTGAAAATTAACACCCCCTAAGAATAAAAAATAAAGTAAATGAATCAACAAGAATAAAAAATAAACAATAATAATAATAATAATATAAGACTAGACATGATTGGGTCAGCAAAGTGATCCACAGGGAGATGTGCAAGAAATTTAAATTTGACCATTCGATCAAATGATATATGCACCACCCAGCACCTGTCCTAGTAAATGACACACATAAACTCCAATGGGACATTGACATACACACGGATCACCTAATATCGACCAGAAGACCAGACTTAATAATAATCAACAACAACAAAAAAAAAAGAGAACTTGCAAAATTGTCGACTTTGCTGTCCCGGCTGACCACAGAATAAAACTGAAAGAATGTGAAAAGAAGGATAAGTATCTCGACCTTGTTAGGGAATTGAAAAAGCTGTGCAACATGCACTTGACAATTATACCAATTGTTATTGGTGCGTTTGGAACAGTAACTAATGGATTACTAAAGGGACAGGAGGACTTGGAAGTTTGCGGACGAGTGGAGACCATCCAAACTACTACATTTTGAGAACGGCCAGAATACTGAGAAGAGTCTTGGAGACTTGAGGAGACTTGCTGTCACTCAAACTCTAGTGAAAGACCATCAGCTAATGCTGATGTGAAAAGCTCTAATAAGTATCCCAGAGATGACATAGAGAGACCCTATATGTCAAGAAAAGAAGGATGAAGAGGAGTCGCCAGCATTGAAGACAGCGTCGCTATATCGATAAGACGACTAATTACAGCAACTAGAACGAAACAAGTGATCAGAACTTCTATCCAAATGTAGGCATGAAAAGATATCCCTACAAAGTCATCTGAAAATTAACACCCCCTAAGATTAAAGAATAAAGTAAACGAATCAACAAGAACAGATTAAAAAAAACAATTAATAATAATAATTATAAGTATCCCAGAGATAACATAGGGAGACTCTATATGTCAAGAAAAGAAGGATGAAGAGGAGTTGCCAGCATTGAAGACAGCGTCGCTATATCGATAAGACGACTAATTACAGCAACTAGAACGAAACAAGTGATCAGAACTTCTATCCAAATGTAGGCATGAAAAGATATCCCTACAAAGTCACCTGAAAATTAACACCCCCCTAAGAATAAAGAATAAAGTAAATGAATCAACAAGAACAGATTAAAAAAAAAACAATTAATAATAATAATTATAAGTATCCCAGAGATAACATAGGGAGACTCTATATGTCAAGAAAAGAAGGATGAAGAGGAGTCGCCA
>OY757918.1:97880166-97921383 GCA_963585895.1 Sepioteuthis lessoniana
TCTATGCGGACTCCTGAGTTCAATATGAAATATTTATAGAAGGCCGAAGGACATATCGGCCGAAACGTTGTGATTATAATAATAAAGATGAGGTCAATAGTCGGAATATTCTAAGTAGTAATAAAAAATTTTTTTCTTCACAAAATTTTAGTGAATTACTGGCAGAGGGATGTTAAAAGTAAATTTTACGACTAAACGGCATAAAAACTTTATAACCCAATTATCACCAGGGAGAAAGCAAAGTCTGGTAACAGCAGCCATAAAATACCTGACCATTAATCCAATTTTCGCTGCAACTCTTAACAAATAGCAACAAAGTCAGAAACCATTTCCCCTGGTCAGTTTCACTGGCTGCAACACAATTTTCTTCCTTCTTTCATTACTTGCAGTTCACAGTGATTCCCACGACTCACTTAAAAGAAATGAGCTAAAGATGTTCTACTTTTATGCAAAGATACCCTATACGTGGGGTTACTGAAAAGTTCTGGGTCGGACTAAGAAAGGAATAACATAAAATCATGAAGCATACATATTATTCCACATCTCGCAGTTCAACACACTGAGTAGATCATTTTTCAAGTTTCTTTAATTAAGCCCAGTTGGCTAGGGGGAGGTTGTAGAATACACCGATTGCATCTGTGCAGGGGTGGGGTAAGACCACTCTAACAAGTGTCCTGGATATGAAACTAAACAATCTGATGGTGAGGCTCCGGAAATATGGGAAATTTTGGGAATGCGGATTATCCCTTCATTGCCATCACCCCCAGGTCCACTATAGCCCGGAGTGATAACACCTGATAGGGTCCTATCTCTGGGTCAAATAGAACTGCTTGACATTTAAACTCAGAGCAAACAAATGATTTATGCTAAATTGAATTGTTAGAAATAGAATTGTTCTCTCATTTAACTGTGTGTAAACAAATGACTGATATTTAATTGAACTGTTAGTGATACATAGCAATACTTGGAACGATTTAACTTAGTTGTCTTATGCTAAATTGAATTGTTATTTTTAATGTAGTTTTTAATTTCTAATTGTTAGAAATAGAACAGCTTGATCCTTTAACTGCATGTATCTATAAATATTATTTAAGGTATAAGTTAAAACAGAATTTGGTATTTAATAACCAACAATGGTTGATATGCCATAAAACCAAACCAGACAAAACCAAACTAATTCTTAAAATAAATTACAGAATATATCCTAATAAGGCATGAAGCAGAGTTTTTTTTATTATCTGAATATTTTCTTTGTTCAGTTGAGCAATTAAATTAAAAAAAAATTCTATTTTATTGGAATATTTGTTTAGACAAATTGTTCATTGAAAACAGACTTTGAATAATTCATGAATTGAATTTTACAAACGAGCAGCTTAACTGAAAATACCGATTATAAAGCATCCTCTGATTTCGTAAATAAAATGACATTTAAAATGCTTAGCTAAAATGCTGAAGAAAAGACTCAATTTATAAAAAAAAAAAAAAAAAAAAAAAAAAAACAACAACAAAAAACAAAACAAAACAAAAAACAAAAACGTTTAAGTAAGTATTTCCGAAAAAAAATCCTTTATGTGTTTCATTTTAAAGTAACCTTCATTTATCCAATCAATACAATAGAAGTGGATTTACCATTAAATTGCAAAATGAAAAAAAAAAAAAGAAAAAAAAAAGAGGATCCAAATGATTTATATCAAAAAGACATTTCAAAAAAACATTTAAATGTCTTTCGTTAAATTCTATTGTTGTCATATATAAAGTTTGGATTGACACAAGGACAGAAGTATGGAGCACTCAGTGTGAATAATAGGATGCGTCATAACACTATCGTATGTAAATAAGAATACCAATGCCATTGTTTTTTTAAATGAAAAGGTAATTTTCTTCCAAACCAAAATTGCACATTCGGTTGGGGCTGTAGAATACACCGGCTGCACCTTTGCAGAGGGATAAGACCCCCCCGCCCAACGAGTGTCCTGGATATGACACTAAACAATCTGATAGTGAGGTTCCAGTGATGCTAGGGCTTTGGGGAATGCGGAGTACCCCTTCATTGTCATTGCTCCCAGGTTCACTCTGGCCCGGCGTGGTAGCACCTGATAGGGCCCTATCTATGGGTTAAATAGAACTAACGGCATACTTATGCTATACTGAATTGTTTGACTAAACTGAATAGCTTGAAATAGAAATGTTTTTGACAATTAAACCATACTTACATTTAAATTGCGTGCTTATGCTAAACTGAATTATTTGAAATGGAACTGTTTTTTGACATTGAAACAGTACTTATACTAAACTGAATTGTTTAACTTAGAACTGTTTTGACATTTAACAAAATCTGTACTTATACTAAACTAAATCGGCTGAATTAGAATTGTTTGACTAAACTGAATAGCTTGAAATAGAAATGTTTTTGACAATTAAACTGTGTACTCATGCTAAACTGAATTATTTGAAATAGAACTGATTATTTGCATAAAAATAGATTTGGCGTTATATAACCTACAAAGGTTGATATGCCATAAAACCAACCAACCAACCAACCAACCAAACCAAAAATAGAGGGATTTTATAGTGGATCATTCTACAATCAAAACATATATAATTAGGTATTATATTACAAAAATCTACAACACTGATTGACAGGTTTCTCTTTCAGCAAAGTGAGAAGAGAAGTGCAAGATAGTAATAGAAAAAAAAAAAATACTATCTCTGTGCTGCTTCACTGGATTTGGAAACCCAGTCGGTTGGGGCTGTAGAATAAACTGACTGCATTTCTACTGAGAGGTAAGACGCCCTCTCCGAACGAGTGTCCTGCGTATATGATGTTAAACCATCTGATGGTGAGACTCCAGTAATACTGGAGCTTTGAAGAATAATGAATACTACTTCATTGCCATCGTTCTTAGCACCACTCTGTCCTGGAGCGGTAGCACCTGTTATGGTCCTCTTTATGAGTCAAATAGAATTGTTTGACATTCAAACTGAGTACAAAAATGACTTATTCTAAATTGAATTGTTAAAAATAGAATTATTTGACCTTTTAACTCTGTGTAAACAAATAACTGGTGTTTAATTGAATTGTTAGTGATACATATCTATACTTGGAACTATCTGTGAGCAAACAAATGATTAATAGTAAATAGAACTATTTGTATTTGATAGAAATACTTGAAACCGTTTAAATGTGTACAAAAGAATGAGCTCAGGCTCGTTTAAAAGTGTATCTATAAAATGAACTTACAGATCATATATATTTAATACATATGTAAAAACAGGATTTAGCATTAAATAACCAACAATAGTTGATATGCCATAAAACCGAACGAACCCAATCATTAAAATGACAAGAACTGACCCAGAAGAAGAAAAAGAAGAAAAAGAAAAAGAAAAACTCGTTCTTCCGTTACTTTTTCTTTTCCATTTCTCTTTCTTCCAATAAGAGGTTTGTCTTTCTGCGAGGAAAGAAAGAAACAGCAAGATATTAATAGAACCAAGTCTACCCTTTTGTAGCCTCACGATATTTGTAATAAACGACCATGAAAAACAAAAAAACAAAACAAAACAAAAAAACCCCTAAAAACTTACTCTCATTTTATTTTTTTTTTCCATTTTTCTTTCTCCTTTTCAGATTTTTTTTTTGTTTCTCTTGAAAAGAATGAAAAATGAAGGAGGTTGATAGTTAAGAAAGAAAGAATGAAAGAAAGACGTCCAGGAAAGAAAAGAAAGAAAAAGCTCTTTCAACATACATTGGTAGGTTCTTTTAAAAAATCTATTTCGTTAAACGTTTTCTTCTTTTCTCCCTCTTACTTTCAAAGAGTGGGTGTCTTTGTGCTAAAAAAGACTAAGATACAAAGAAAGCACTCGGAAAAATCAGTGGGTAGCCTTAAACTAATGCGGATAAAGACTTATTCTTTTCAACCAAGATAAAGTATGTTTAGCTATGCAATCTTTGTTATTATAATCGTAAATACATTTGAAATGGAGCTTAAGATATTGAAAAAAGAAAAAGAAAAACTATATAGAGATAACTTTATTCAAGGAACATTTACTTTTTCAAAATGTATACCTTCGAGGAATCTTAAAACGGAACAAATTTTATAGTGACATTTCAACCGCCACAGTTGAACTGAAAGGCATAAATCATTTTATTCAAAGAGAGGAATTTTTTCTAAATGCAAAATTACTTAAAATGGAACGTGACTAATTTTTGAGAGGTGCTCAATTTGGGCGGGTCTCTAATGATGCTAAAATGAATAAGTTTTAATTCTTTAAATGCAAACGTTTTAAATAACAATTAGTACAATCGGAGAGTTGTGGCCTCGTTTTAATAAAATCGATTTTTGTGAAGTTTCTTCCGCCCACTCTCTTTCATTACTACTAACTGCCAACAAAAATCTAAAACGCTATTCATATAATAATAATAATAATAATGATGATGATAATAATATGGAGGTGCCCGTGGTGTAATGGTTATCGTCGTAGGAAATGGACACGGTGACACGAGTTCAAATCCTGGACGAGACTGATTGCATTTCACATAACACTAATACACTTGGGAAAAATATGAATCCAATTATTCTCCCTCCAGCTATGGGTAAATAGTAGGACAGACTGGGTTCTTCAGCCTCGGTGAGGGATAGTCCAGTTGTTTATCCCTTTGATGAAATTTTTGCAATATAGTTTCTTCTTCTTCTTCTGAGAGTCTTTCATGCAAGCATTACCTGATGTTTTCACTAGGCAACTAGTCTAGGAGAAGGAATACTCTGAATTCAAACCTGTTAAACTCCGCTTAAAAATTGACCTTGAGTCATATCCTGCCAATAATAATAATAATAATAATAATAAAAAGAAGAAGAAGAAGAAGAAGAAGAAGAAGAAGAAGAAGAAGAAGAAGAAGAAGAAGAAGAAAAAAAAAGAGTTTAAGACTAGACCCGACTGGGTGAGCAAGGTGATCCACCGGGAATTGTGCAAAAGGTTTAAATTTGTCCATACGAACAAATGGAGCCTGCACAACCCAGAATCCATCCGGGAAAATAAGACGCCCAAAATTCTCTGGGATTTTGAGATACAGATGAATCCCCAAATCTCGGCCAGACAACCAGACCTAGTGATAGTAAAAAAAAAAAAAACCCCAAAAAACCTGCCGAATTGTGGACTTTGCTGTTCCGGCTGATCACAGAGTAAAACTGAAGGAAAGCGAAAAAAGAGATAAATACCAAGATTTTGTTAGAGAACTGAAAAAACTATGGAACAGGAAAGAGGTGGTGATCACGAAAACTATTCAAGTTAGACGAACCAGACATGCAGGACATTGCTGGAGAAGCAGAGATGAACTCATAAGAGATGTACTCTTATGGATCCCCACACATGGCCGCGCAAAAGCAGGACGACCAGCACGAACGTGCATTCAGCAGCTATGTGAGGATACAGGTTGTTGTCCTGAAGACCTACCTAGGGCGATGAACGGGAGGAGTGGCGAGAGAGGGTCAGGGATATCCGTGCTGCCAGCACGATATGATGATGATGATGATTGATGGGCCCGGAATAGTCACTAAAGGATTAGTACAGGGACTGGAGGACTTGGAAATAAGAGGACGAGTGGAGACCATCCAAACTACAGCACTGCTGAGATAGGTCAGAATACTGAGAAGAGTCCTGGAGACTTGTGGAGACTTGCTGTCACTCAGACTTTCGTGAAAAACATCAGCTAATCCTTGCATGAAAAACTCTAAGAAGAAGAAGAAGAAGAAGAAACCAAACTATATTGCAGAAATCTCATCAAAGGGATAAACAACTGGACTATCCCTCTTGTACGATACTCGAGACCATTCTTGAGATGGATGAGGGAAGAACTTCAACTAATGGACCTGAGAATAAGAAAATTTATGATACCAAACCTTACATCCAGGAAATGACACAGACTATATGTTTCAAGAAAAGAAGGTGGAAAAGGACTAGCCAATATTGAAGATACCGTTGATGCATCATTACTACTTGAAGGTTACGCAAGAAAAAAGTAAAATAAGACCAATTACAGCGACCAGAAACAGCACTAACAACACAAGGATTAACAGAACAACCACAAGGAAACAGAAATGTGAAAAAAATAACTGTACGGATATTTCAAGCGACTAACTGGCGAAATTTCATACTGTAATATTACGGACGGGCACTGTCGTCAATCAGTGAAGGTGTCACGAGACTAACGCGTGCGGGCAGAATGACCTGCAAAGTTAGACGTGATTTAAAAATAATCACAGATGTAATATCACGTGTTTCACTAGTGAAGGCAGTTGTCAAAACGGGCGCGTTAAAGGTTCCGAAGGCCCCGACCCGTCCTACCCCAGTCTGCCACGACTTATCTGCTGTGACAGGCGTTTGTCAAACAGACAGCTCTCACCCACACCCTGTCACCACCGAGAGGAAGGGAGGAGAAGGACGCAACAAAAACGAACTTTTCGAGTTGCAGCGATCATAGCTGAATAAAAACGATTGCTATATTTTTTCCATTACCTTCGATTTTAGTATTTCTTTTTCTGCGGACTTTTTTCTTTACAGCACAAAACGTTGGTCCTATGGTACAATACGAGAAGACTTAGACATGTCTAAGAACGGTAAAATTTAAGAGAGAACTTGCCAAATAATGGACTTAGCTGTCCAGGTCAATCATAGAGTGAAAATAAAAGAAAACGAAATGAGACAACTTCTTGGACCTTGCCAGAAAACCGAAAAAGCTTCGGAACATGAAGATGGCGGTGATACCAATAGTAATTGGTGCCCTTACAGCGATTCTCAAAGACTTGGTAAATGGAATTGGAGGAGTTAGAAATCGGAAGACAAGCTGAGACCATCTAGACTTGAGCATTGTTGAGATCAGCGTAAATATTGAGAAGAGTTCGAATGACCTGAAAAGGCTTGTTGTTACTCAGACTCCAGTGAAAGTCCATCAGTTAATGCTGGTGGGAAAAAGTCGCACGAAGTAAAAGAATGATATTTTTATTATTATCAAGTTCTTCAGACCAGCCTTAGTGCTTTCACTGGAGTTTGAGTAACAAGTCACTTCAAGTCTCCAGGACTCTCCTCAGCATTCTGGCCAATCTCAACAATGTTGAAGTTTGGATGGTCTCAATTCGTCCTCTCATTTCCAATCCCGCGAGTATCCTTTCCAAATCTATAGGGACAGTTCCAAGTACACCAACTACAATTGGTATTACCGTCACTCCCAAGTTTCACAACGTTTTTTTAGTTCTCTGGCATGGTCCAAGAACTTGTTTCTCTTTTTGTTTTTTTTGAATTTTCACTCTGTGGTTCGCTGGAAGGGTAAAATCCTCTAGACTGTAAGTTTTCCGTCGTTTTTTTTTTTTTTTTTTTTTTTTTTTTTTTGTTAATAAGCACTTGGTCTGGTCTTCTGGCCGGAATTTGGTGATCCGTTTCGATTTCCAAATTCCAGAGGATTTTTTGCGTCTCCTTCCATAGGATAGATTCTTGCTGTCCAGATACCATTTTGTAATCTCGTCAATTCATACAAAGACGTATGCTAAAACAGTTTCAAAACTGAAGCTGATAGAGTTAGAAAAAAAGTTAAGTTGTCTCCCTTTAGTCGAGGGCGACCAGAAGGCTCCCTTTTCAATAGCTACTACACCGAGGTGTAAGGGAGGGCGCTACTCCTTTCCCTGGATTGCTCCACTTTACCCTTGATACGTACCTTATATTGCTGAGTGTTAAGCAAGGAGGTATCAAATACCATTTTTAAAGTCTTTGGTATGACGCAACCTGGGATTGAACCCAGGTCTCCCGGACCACTAGCGAACACTCTACTCACTAGGCCAATGAGCTGGTATTTAAGATAGAAATAGGCTGTGAAGAAAACACTTGTATTTCTAATATCGCACATTGCATTCAACACACTTATTCCCGAGAGTTTTTCATTGGTTGAAGCACCTCTGAAAATCCTTTTGATTTGGTATCAAACTTTTAATGTTCTCCACATCCTAATTTAGCAATAACGTCATCCTATTTACCAACCCCTCCGCTCGGGCAGGATATGACACAAGGTCAATTTTTAAGCGGAGTTTAACAGGTTTGAATTCAGAGTTTTCCTTCTCCTAGACTAGTTGCCTAACCAAGGCTGAAGAACACAGACTGTCTTACTATTTACCCATAGCTGGAGGGAGAATAATTGGATTCATACCTTTCCCAAGGGTATTAGTACTATGTGAAATGCAATGAGTTTCGTCCAGGATTTGAACTCGTGTCGCCGTGTTCATTTCCTACGACGATAACAATTACACTACGGGCACCTCCGTGCCCACACTATAACGTCATCGGCGTGAAATAACCCCAACATGGCAACCAACCAACCAACCAACCAACCAACCAACCAAACAAACAACTCCTCAGTTAGTTTGCTATGGCAGTTTTTGCATTAGCAAGAATACTGAAGAAGAGATCTGAGGAGTCTTTTTTGTCACTTAATCTATAGTCAAGAGTCACCTCCGAGGTCTAACATATAAATGCATGTTTTAAGTTGTAAACAACATCTCTGAAATTTTATATAATTGTATAAAATACCGAGGAAAGTTCTGAAGAATTAAACTGTCTTGTTGTCAGTTGATCTCCAAGAAGAATCACCAAATATAGCTCATGCGATTCTTAATTAAATGATAAAAATACTGAGAAAGGTGCAGGTGCTTGGAGAGTTTTACTGTAGTTTGATCTTCATTGTGAACAACCAGATACAAAAGATAGGAAACTTGATATAATCATAAGGAACACTCAAGCGCGGGAAATAGAATCGACAACTCGGGTTCAAATCCTGAACGACACTGTTTGCGTTTCATTTCGCGCTAATGCCCTAGGAGAAGAGCATGAATCCATTTTTTTTAGTCCTGTAATGAATAAATTGTAGGACAGACCGGATTCTTTTGTTTTGGTTTGGCAACCAGTATAGGTGAAGGAAAACTGTGAATTCAAACCGGTTGAAAAAATTGACTGTCATCCTATCCAAGATGAAGGTGTTGGATATATATATATATATATATATATATATATATATTAGAAATGATTTAAAACAAGCATTCTTTATATATATATATATATATATATATAAAACTTATTTTAAATCAGTTCTAATGAAATACAATAGATGTACACATTCATATATTGATTAATACTGACAAAGAGTGTCAGTTTATTGTAATGACTTGCTGTCAACTTGATCTTCTGGGCTAGCGTAAATACAGCTGGTGGAAATAATAATAATAAAATACAATAAAAATATTAAAAAAATTGAAATTAAACATAATAAAAAAAAAACATCCTGAAAACAGTGTCAGCTGGTGAAAGAGATTTGCTGTCACTTGATTTCAGTGTTAGCTAACTGATACTACTGGCATGAAGGTTCAGATGATAAAGAGTGTCAGGGAGAGTGTGGGCTTCATAAAGAGACCTGCTGTCACTTAATCTCAAATGCAACTGCTGTAATCATTTGTATGATAAAAAAATCTCGAGAATAATGCCGGCTTATTGAAGAGACCTGCTGTCACTTGATCTCAGTGTTAGCTAACAGGCTCAACTGGTGTGAACAGTCATGTAATGGCTGGGAGAGTTTGGGCTCAGGGGTGACACTTGCTTCAGTCCTAGCCACTAAACATAACTGTTGTAATCATTCGCAAGAAAAAAAAAAAAAAAAAAAAGAAAAAAAAAAAGAAAAATCCCGAGAATAATGCCGGCTTAGTGAAGAGACCTGCTGTCACTTGACCCCCCTGTTTCAGCTAACAGATAACACTTGTATGAACGTGGATGTTAGAAAGAGTACCGGGCAAAGTGTGGAATTAATCCAGTAACTTGGTGTCAATTGATCCCTAGCGTGTGTCACCTCGAGATATTAATGGTGTGAAATATCAACAAGTAAATAATAATAATAATAATAATAATAATAATAATAATAGAGACGAAGAAGAAAGTGACGGATAATGGTGAAGAAAGAAGTGAAAGTTGTGTCAAGCAACTGCAACAATAACAGCAACAACAAAAGCAACAATAATAACAACAACAGCAACAAAAGCAACAACAATAACAACAACAGCAACATCAACAACAACAAAAGCAAAAACAACAAGAAAATATAAAGAGCGTTACTTTATTGGCTGAGACACGGGGTTCATTTTCTTTGTGCTAATTAGTCTCCCCTGAGGTAAAAATAAATTAGATTTCGTTTCACTAAGTTCTTCCGAGAAAATGTTTTCTGTCCATTGCTAACAAGATTTTTATACCCCGGAGTCATTTTCAACACTCAAAATTTTGTAGAAATTTCAAAATTAATATTTTTGTTTTTAGCATCGCTAAGAACAAAGAAAATGTCTCTTTGAATTTCTTATAAAGAAAGAAAAAAAAAAAAAAAAGAAAGAAAGGCAAATGTCTCCATTTTCATTTATTGTATCATCGTTTTTATTTACGATTGTCGTTTCAACTCAAAAGAACATTTTTCCGAAGTCTAAAATCTCTTCTTTTTCTTTTTTTTTTAATCTTTTAAAACTATTTTACGAAGAAAGATGTTGGAAGGTGTGACATATTTAACAAGATACAAAAATAAACTCATGAAAAGAGGCTTAGCTCACAAATGATTGGTACCAAATCTCGAATCAATAAAGATTATATAATCCAGTTCAGTATAAATTCTAGAAAGGGTAAAGTTTGAATATAGTTAAATCCAAAATGTTCTTTCCAAGCAATGTCACATTAAGAATCTACTAAGTTTTTTGAGTAGATATGACACAAGGTCATATGAATGAGGCACCAGTGAGACTCGAAATCATTCATAAAAGGGTGGTAGGCTAGATTGCTAACAATTACACCACCATAAGTGCACAGGTGATGACGCATTAAATAGCTTACAAGAGCTATTTTTTCGATATCGCGATTAGAAGATTCATTTTTCCCGGAATGCAATATCGATGGTTATATATTTCAGACCAGAAGTGGTTAGTAGTTTATAAAAAGGCAATAAGGGCGCCTCGGGTGGTGTAGTGGTTAGCAAGATAGACAAGCAAACCTTCATGAGTGAGTTCGAGTCTCATTGGGTACTCCGTTCATACGGCCGTGTGCCACATCTAAGCAAAAAGTATTGTAAATTATATAAAAGCAATAATAGCGCCTCAGGTGGTGAAATAGTTAGCAAGCTAGACAAACAAACCTAAACGAGTCTCATTAGGTGCCCCATTCAAATGGCCTTGTGCTCAATCTAAGCAAAACCCAAGTAAATAAATTTACAAAAGCAATAATCAAACAAAAGATATATATATATATATATATATATATATATATATATATATATATATATATATATATATATATATATAAGCACTTTGGAGGAGAGTTCCCTTGGGGTTGTGGCAAAGTTGAACCAGTTAAAAAGTCGTCAGAGGAAGCTAAACAGAACATGAGGGGGGCGTTCCCCATCCAAACAAAATGGAGGAACCAAATGTACTCGTGTAATGAACGACCTTTTGAAACCAATTTTCATCTTAAAATAAGGGATCGTTTATTACACGAGAAATGTTTTTGAAATGTCTAAGTTATCTTGTTTCTGGACGCAACCTTGTCGGGAAATAAGAAATAGTAAGCGAGCGCGCTATTCCATTCACCTTCGGACAACTACCCCCAGAAAAGACATATCCCTCCAGCTATGGGTCAGATTGTAACACCACTGTTCTTGTAAAATGATGACTTTGGCATTAAGTAACCCACGAAATAATCCAAGCAATAATCACCTTGGCTTAAACTTTTTTTTTTAACAAGGAATTTACGAGCCAGACAGTTTCAAAATATTCTTACATCTGATTCCACGAATCTACGCTGAGGGGTAACCTACCTCCTATAAACATTCTGTATA
Organism: Sepioteuthis lessoniana; assembly: GCA_963585895.1. Classification (NCBI taxonomy): domain Eukaryota; kingdom Metazoa; phylum Mollusca; class Cephalopoda; order Myopsida; family Loliginidae; genus Sepioteuthis; species Sepioteuthis lessoniana. The sequence goes on from OY757918.1 coordinate 97,892,060, forward strand.
TAAGACTAGATAATCTGATGTTGAGGCTCCTGTAATACTCGAGCTTTGGGAAATGCAGCGTACCTTTTCATTGCTATCACTCCCAGAACCATTCTATTCCGGAGTGGTAGCACCTGATAAGATCCTATCAAGTAGAACTGTTTGATATTTAAACTTACTGCAAACAAATGACTTAAACTAAATAGAATTATCAGAAATAGAATTATTGGATTATTTAATTTTGAGTAAACAAGTGACTAATGTTTAATTGAATTGTTAGTGATACATAGCAATACTTGGGCCCATTTAACTTTGTTGACTTATGCTAAATTGAATTTTTAGAAAGAGAACTGTTTAGTCGTTTAACTGTATGTAAAAATGTGTTTTCAAATCATATATCTAATATATATAAACAAGATTTGGCATAAGCTAAACAGCAATAGTTGATATGCCATAAAACCAAACCAAACAAATTTATGACATGAATAGCGCGAAGATTGATGATTTAAGATGATTGGATTTTACAATTTCACTCTGTGAACTGAAATCCTGCGGATCTGGTTTTATGGCAAACAATACGGACTTTCTGTTTAAACGCTATCAGTAACTGAAGATTCGTTTTTACCTTAGGATTCGACTTGAAAAAAAAAATTCAAACATTACAAATCAATATAAATCGGAACGTTTTTGAAATAAAAGTCAGCATATACCAATACGCATGTGCACTCAAAGTTAAATACACATATTCATTTTCGTTCAGTGAATCATTTTATATTACCCTCCCTATATATATATATATATATATATATATATATATATATATATATATATATAATATTGATAATGTACTTTGTAATATCCATCAACAGAATAGAGTCAATATCTGTTATATAGTAGATATATCTAAGTTTGTACAATATTAATGGTTATATATGTAAATATATATATATAATCGCATAGTCATCATGCACTGTCAACAGTATCTAAATATACGTACAGACGATTGCAGATTGCATGGAACCCAGGTTCACAGACTGTACCATGTATCTGAAAAAGTCCTGTTAAATTTGGCGTTTTTGATTCATATCAATACCCATAGCAGGATGGAAATCAATTTATTATCCTAATGTGACCGGGTTTTGTTTTTCTGAAATATATATATATATATATATATATATATATATATATATATATATATTTCTCTCTCTATATATATATGTGTGTGAGTGTATATATATATATATATATACGTAAATAAATGTATGTATATATATGATGACACCATATATATATATATATATATATAATAACAATATATGTATATAAGATTTGATGGGTAAATTGTCACAATCTTAAATTATCTATTTTGCGCATGTGCTTTGCTTATTCCATGTTTTGTCTACTGTGCAGCAAACCAGAGTCAACTAGAGTATGTGAAAAAAAAACAAAAAACAAAAACAAAAAAAAAAACAAAAAAAAACAAAAAAAAACAGCCGAATGACACAATTCCACCCGCCTCGAGATTTAATAACGGTATTCTGTATCATTTGGCATTTATGCCGGACGTCAAATACAAGATTTCAGTGTGTTTGAGAGTCAATCGGAGGATAGAGTAGATGATTTGAAAAGAATTAGACGACTCCAATGATGGTGGGTTGTTTTCGTGGTGTAATGGTTAACGCGTTGGACTGCGGAATCGTAGTAAGCGAGTTCGGACTCCAATCGCGCTATTACGTTCACTTTCGGGCAAATACCCTTTGGAAAGGCATGAACCCCTTTTCCTTCCAGCTGTGGGTTAAATAGTACCACAATGGTTCTTCTAGAAGGATGGATTTGGCATTAAATAACCCAATAACGTTGATATGCCATTAAACAGCCCAACCAAACCAAAGCAAGTCCAATGCTGATTACGAAGGTACGATAGGTCGGAAGCCTCACCGATCATTCTGATCAGAAAAAAATTCCCGAATTTCTTGGTGAGATCCAGGCCATGATTGACAACGATCCCACCAAGCTATTCAGTTCCATAGCCAAAGACATGGGACTGTCTGAGTTTCTTATCCTGCAGGTAGTGCATGAAGACATTCGATATTTCTTATACAAGATGAGAAAGGGCAATTTTTTTCACATGTCATTAAGAACATAAGGAATAATTCAAGCATCCTTTCCAACCAAACATGTTTTCATTTTTTTTCAGATGAGTTTTGATTGGTTTTGTTTTGTTTTATGGCACATCAACCTTCATAGGTTATTTAATGCCAAATCCATTTTTATATATAAAACAGTTCTATTTCAAACAATCCAGTTTAGCATGAATACGTAGTTTAAATGTCAAAACAGTTTTATGTCAAACAATTCAGTTTAGCATAGTTTAATTCTATTTAATCCATAGATAGAACCCCGGGCCAGAGTGGACCTTGGAGTGATGGCAATGACGGGGTACTCCGCATTCCATAAAGCTCCAGCATCACTTGAGCCTTATCATCAGATTGTTTAGTGTCATATCTCGAACACTAATTGGGGGATTCTTAGCCTTCAGCAGATATGCAGTCGGTGTATTCTATAACCCCGGTCGATTAGGCCATTTTTTAGATAAGGAACATTTCAGCCAAGATAAGAAAGAAAATCACAGAACAACCATCGTTTTTTTCTTTTCTTTCAAGATATACCGATAGTGATGAAAACCAAACACTTAGGCCACATTATGGTGTTTGGGGTGGTCACTTACAATGGTGATGTAAAGCATCCATTCATTTTTATCCATAGCCTCAGATTTACGTGGAACTTTCAATAAGTTTTCAGACTTTTTTTTTTACAGGCATTTAAAATTATCGTAGACACTTGAAAATTCACTATGTTATTGCTATACATCTTATGAGATGACTGACCAATATTTATGATTTCAGGTTCAAATGAACAGATACAGCAGCAACTGGAATACACCCTACTAAAGCCTGATTGTCACAGCTGGTGAATTTCAAAAATGCTATCTGGACGTGAGGACACTTTAGAAGAACGATATGCAATAAAATTGTTTTAAACTTGGAAAAAATGGCCACAGAAACGTATGGAATGCTTCAGACTGCTTTTGGAGCATCTTGCATGAATCGAGCATCAGCTTTTGAGTGGCATAAGAGATTCAAGGAAGGCAGGGGGTCTGTGAGGGATGAAGAGAGGAGTGGGAGGAGTAAGGAAGTCAATAGACCAGAGTTGATTGGCCAAAGGGTTAGACTTAGGGTTAGGGTTACTATGTTGAGGTTTTAAGGGAGTTCAGGAAGAGATTCCGTCGGAAGAGGCCAGAACTCTTCAAATTGGGTCAGTGGCATTTCCAACAGGACAATGCACCAGTCCACAACTCCATCCTCGTTACAGACTATTTGACCAAGATGGGCATCAAGACAGTTTCTCTGCCTCCCTATAATCCAGACCTTGGTCCCTGTGACTTTTGGTTATTCCCTAAGCTCAGAGGTTGTCGTTATGAGACAATTGAAGGGATGAAAGAGGCTGTGACGAAGGTCATTGACACGCTTGCACAAGAGGACTTCCATGGGCCTTCCAGTTGTTGGAACGGTAGAATAAGTGACTTGCAGCTGGAGGAAATTACTTCGAAGGGGATAGTGTTTCATGTGTGTACTATCAATAAAAGTGCCCATACGAAAAAAGGCTGGAAATTTATTTAATGATACTCGTAATATAGAAACCTCAACCAAAGTTCTTGGAAGAGGTAGTGCTAATATGGATCGAGATGGTGGTTGCTGGAAGACCGTACGTCTGGCAACAGAACTCTGCAACATGCCAGACAAATAAGAAAACCTAGTATTGGTGTAACATACCCATACATGAATATGGGAAACGTACATAGAATGTTCCTAACATATATACATAGAACATAGGAATCCTGAAACACGAAAAACACGTGACGACTTCTTAGTTCAGGTACGAAACTTTTTTTTATTACCTTTGAGTTAAAAAGTTTTTCGACATAAGGAGAGAGATACACCTGACTTTTCCATCTGCCCCAAACCACGTGGGCACCCGACACAAGGCCACGGCGAGCAAGCGAAAGTCAACTGTCTTCTTCCCAGGCAGGACTCAACTCTACTGACTTTTTCAAATCTCCCAAAATCTTCCGCGCACGCTTCCGGTGCATGACGTCATTCACATCCCTGGTCACATCCAATCTCTGGGATTTTTATTTTGGCCCCTGTGAACGACACATTCTCCCCGCGCGCGCGTCAACACCTGTGCTCAGGTTTCCACCTACCTAACCCATGTGCTGAGTCGAAAGGTTCTCAGCCTAACTAAACCCAAAGGCAAGATATATAAAACGAAATCCCTCGGACATTATATAACATTGGCTGTGAGAAAAATTCTGCAATCACATCAGCACATATATCTGGCCGCCTAATTCCCTAGATTGTAAACCTTTTGATTATTATGTGTGGGTTGCGGTTGAACGAGATACCAACAAAAACCCGTGCAACTCCAAAGATAAACAGAAGGCAAGGATAATGATAGCATTTACTAATTTAAACAAGGAGACCGTTCGAAAGGCTTGCAGGAGATTCTGATTTCGTCTTGAAGCTAAGGTTAAAGCCAATGGCAATTTCTTTGAATAAATTTAATTTATAGGATCAGAAGATATTTTCATGTCATCATCATCATCATCATGACGTGCGGCTAGCACGGATATCCCTGACCCTCTCTCTCCACGTCTCCCTATCATTCATCGCCTTCGGCAGGTCTTCGGGGCTACATCCCGTATCATCACATAGCTGCTGTATGAATGTTCGAGCTTGTCGTCCTGCTTTTGATTGGCCATATGCGGGGGTCCACAGGAGCACATCACTTACGATCTCGTCTTTGCTTCTCCAGCAGTGTCCGGCATGTCTGGTTCGTCTAGCTTGTATAGTTTTCGTGATAGGTGGTAGGTGGCCGTACAGTTGGCGCCGTGTGGGGTGTTGCTACCAGGACCTGTTCAATATTGCTCGCAACATTCTTGTATAATTGCCGTCGAGCTTCTTCTCCAATGTAATTTTGGTTAGTATATCTGGTAAAGTGAGATGACTGTTATTTATCATTTTTGCGTATGTTAGAAGATTATTTGTCAATCGAACCCTATATATATATGTGTGTGTGTGTGTGTGTGTGTATCTATGTTACAAATTTGCAAGGTCGGTCTGTGAGGGAAATTAGTTATCTCTTTACGCATTTCTCACTTGTGCCAATGGTCAATATTTCAACCAAGATAAAATTATGTATCATAAATGTTGATTTTATAAAATAAGGTGTCACTTTATCAGTATAAGCATCATATAAATCAACTACCCGGTCGGTGAGGCTTAGAATAGCCTGATTGTAATCCCTGCAGAGGGGAAAGGCCACTACAAAAAGGGATATTCTGAGTATGATACTAAACTGCATCAGATGGTGAGGCTAATGTTCTGGAGATCTAGGGAGGGTGGAGTACCCCTTCATTAACATTACTTCCGATTCACTCTACTCAATTACATACATAATTATTATATTTGCAATACAATTGAGTATCCGCGGTGGGGTTTGAGTATGTTTGAAATATTGCAGTAAACACGGGAGACTACATCAAGGTGTTGACTACATTTTTTATTTACGATATTGCATTGATTTTGATTATCTTATTGTAATTTCGAACGTATAAATACATTTTTGAATGTTTTCCCTTGAATGTCACAGGATGATGAAGAAATATTTTTGTCGGTTGGCTTAGCCAAAAGTTAGAGATTGTTCATTATGGGCTAAATACCTTTTGCGGGGCTAAAACTTCGGCCACGTTCATTAAACTAAGTCCTTCATAACTCGAATATATACAGTAAGAAGAAATTTATATGAAAACCGGAAAATGACCTGATTGAAGCATTGCGTTTAAATAAAGATGTATTCACTCCAAGAAAATTTGATTTGGTTTTGTTTGGTTTTATGGCATATCAAGTATTGTTGGTTATTTAACGCCAAATCCTGTTTTACATATATATTAAATATTTATGATTTGGTTTGGTTTGGTTTTATGGCATATCAAGCATTGTTGGTTATTTAACGCCAAATCCTGTTTTACATATGCATTAATTATGACTTGTAAACTCACTTTGTAGATATATTTTTAAACGAGGCTGAACTCATTCTTTCGTACACAGTTAAATTGTTTCAAGCAAAGTTAAAGGATCAAACAGTTCTATTTCAAACAGTGAATTTGGTTTGGTATGGTTAAATGGCATATCAGTCATTGTAGGTTATTCAATGCCAAATCCATTTTTATAGTTGCCCAGTCAGATGAGGCTGTAGAATACACCGACAGCACCTCTGCTGAGGGGTAAGACCCAATGAGGATATGACACTAAAAAATCTGATAGTGAGGTTCCAGTGATGCTAGGGTTTTGGGGAATGCGGAGCACCCCTTCATTGCCATTGCTCCCTGGTTCACTCTGGCACGGAATGGTAGCACCTGATAAGGCCCTATGCATGGGTTAAATAAAACGAAACTGCATACTTATGCTGAACTGAATTGTTTGAAATAGATGTTTGACTAAAGTGACTAAACTTGAAATAGAAATGTTTTTGACAATTAACTTGTGTACTTACATTTATACTGCGTACTAAACTGAATTGTTTGAAATGGAACTGTTTTTGACATTGAAACTGTGCTTACGCCAAACTAAATTGTTTAGAATAGAACTGTTTTGATATCTAACTGTGTAAACAAAATCTATATTCATACTAAACTGAATTAGCTGAATTAGAACTGTTTGAATAAACTGAATAGCTTGAAATAGAAATGTTTTTGACAATTAAACTGTGTACTTATGCTAAACTGAATTGTTTGAAAAAGAACTGATTATTTGTTTAAAAATGGATTTGGCATTAAATAACCTACAGAGGTTGATATGCCATAAAACCCAACCAACCAACCAACCAACAACCATTTTTATACATAAACAGTTCCATTTCAAACAATCTAGTTTAGCATAAGCACACAGTTTAATTCTATTCGACCCATAGATTGGTATCACCTATCAAGTGCTACCACAGCGGAATGATGGCAATAAAGGGGTACTCCACATTCTTCAAAGCTCCAGCATTACTGAAACCTCACCATCAGATTGTTAAGTGCCATATCCAGGACACTCGTAGTTGGGGAGGTCTTACCCCTCTTCAGTGATGCAGTCGGTATATTCTCCAGCCTCAGCCGACTGGACTGAGGAAAATTTGAGGAATACTAGATATTAATGTTATCAAAAAGAAGTAGTAATCTTTTACTGTTCCGTTAATGTTACTTTGAAAGAAAAAAGACGATAGGCAAGGATCACATCCGTCATTGCCGTTAAAAGCTATTTTTGTGTGAGTATAGTTGAATAGTTTCTTGTTAAATGTTTGTTAAATAATAATTATATACCTTTACATTGGTAAAGTGGAACAATCCAGGGAAAGGAGTAGCGCCCTTCAGTACATCTTGGTGTAGTAGCGATTGAAAAGTGAGCCTTCGGGTCCCCCTCGACTGGGTTGCTAACTTTACTTACTTATAGGTTTGGTTTGGTTTGGGTTCTTTGTTTAATGGCATATCAACCTTCGTGGGTTATTTAATACCAAAGCCATCCTTGTAAAAGAACAGGAGTGATACTATTTAACGTATAGCTGGGGTAAAAAAAGAGTCTATACCTTTCTCAAGGTTATTAGTGCGAAAGGGAATGTAATAGCGGGACTTGAGTTCGAACTCGCTCACCACAATGTTGCAATCCAACACGTTAGCCAATACAACGCAGAGACTCTCCTTACTTGAAGTAGGTAACTCAAGATGGAGCCTTTAGAAACGGTTACTTTGTGAAATAATGTTGACAATGAAAGGACATTGACTTTAGTTCTAACCAGGTTGGCAACGCAATGGTTCGATCACACTTCTCTAATATTCTTAAAGGAATTTGATACTGAGTCGCTTTTCATTTCGGCTTCTTTCTTTCTCCCTTTTCTTTCTTTTTTCTTTCTTTTCTTCTCCTTTTTCTTTCTTTTTTCTCTCCCTTTTCTTTCTTTCTCCCTTTTCTTTCTTTCTTTTCTTCTCCCTTTTCTTTCTTTTTTCTCCCTTTCTTTCTTTCTTTCTTTCTTTCTTCAGAGATTGTATTTATGTTGGTCTTTTGTTCTTATCTAAACTTTTCAGATTGTCACACTCTTAGTTCTTGGGTCATATATCATACACTACGAGAAATAGGTTTGGTTTGATTTGTTTTCTTTGTTTAATGGCATATCAACCTTTGTAGGCTATCTAATGCCAAAGCCATTCTCCTAGAAGAACAGTAGTAGTACTATTTAACCCATAGCTGGGAGGATAAGCGGGTTCATTGCTTTCCCACGGGTATATACCCGAAAGTGAACGTAATAGCGCGACTGGAGCACGAACTCGCTTACTACGATTCCGCAGTCCATCGCTTTAACCATTACACCACGAGGACACCCCCCCACGAGAAATAGAAAATGTTATTATGACGAAATTGGTACATTACAATGAAAGCAATGCGTGAAGATCTTTTATGTTTCAGTAAATTAATATAGTAAAATGCCGAATTTAATTCCGAATCCTATATATATATATATATATATATAAGTATTTTGTAATTTACTTGAGTAAAAGTAAATTTGTCGACCGTTGTCGACGGCTAACCCGAAGGTTCTCTTTTCAATAGCTACTACACAGAATTGCTCCACTTTTCCCTTGAAACGTAAATTATAATGCTGAGTGTTAAGCAAGGAGGTATCAAGTATCATTTTTTGAACCTTTGGTGTGACGACCTGAGAGTGAACCTTAGTCTCCCGGGTCATTGGCGAACACTCTACGACTAGGCCAGTGAGCTGGACAGTTTGCTTGAAGCGTTGCACAAATTATCTTATTTTATAGTACTGAATTAATTTTGTGGGCTATTGCAATACGAAATAATAATTATCTAAGTCTAATTAATTTCAAAGTAAAACTTCATCGTCAGAGACTTTTTATAAAGTATATATATATATATATATATATATATATATATATATATATATATATATATATATTATAATCATGCATATACATAAATTATATATATAGATTTTTATAAATTATACTTTAAAATTAATTAGACTCAAATAATTATTATTTCACATTGCAATAGCACTCTAAATTAATTCAGTACTATAAAATTATATATATATATATATATATGACTCTAGAGATATATACTCCCCTACTCCTGTAGGGTTGAGTTCTCTGGCGAAGAAGTAATCGTGTTGCCATTAGTGTTCATTGCAAGCCTCTTCGTATATGAATTGAGGTCTCGGCAGCCGTTGAACGGATGTATGTAAACAATAGTAATTGTGATTCATAACCGTTTAAAATTTACTTCGCAGCTAATGGCTCCTCGTGGCTGAATGGTTAGAAGCTTTGGCTTGGCGTTTGAGTCAACCAGGGTTTCGATCCCAGCGACAGGAAGTTACTGTCTAGCCACACTGATGAGTTCTGATAGAACGAAACCGATCTGTCTGTGGATGACTCTCTCTCTCTCTCTATATATATATATATATCTGGAGAAGCACGGACGAGTATATGATTTGTAAACACATCTTGTTCATAACAGTTTTAAATCAGCCCGAGCTCATTTTTTCCACACAGTCAAATGGTTTCAAGTATTTCCATCTAACACGAATATTTCTATTTTCTATTAATCATTTGTTTGCGCACAGAGAAGTTGTTAAAAGTATTGCTGTTTAACACTAATTATTCTATTCAACATTACTCCTTCGTTCGAACACAGTTGAATGGTCACAAGTATTGCTATGTATCAGCAACAATTCGATTAAACATCAGTCATTTGTTTAAACACAGTTAAATCACCAAACAGTTCTATTTCAAACAATTCAATTTAACTTAAGTCATTCGTTGGCACTCGGTTTAAATGTCAAACAGTTCTATTTGACCCATTGATAGGATCGTATCAGGTGCTACCACTCTGAGCTAGAGTGGACCTGAGAGTGATAGCAACGAAGGAGTACTCCACATTCCCCAAAGATCACTATTAGATGTTTTAATGTCATATCGAAGACACTCGGGTTTTTTTTTTTTTGTGGTGAGGGTTTTTTACCCCCAATGCAGAGATGCAGTCGGTGTATTCTACAGCTGCGACCGACTGGGCTGAGAGCAACATTTGCTCTTGAAAATTAAATTGGATGTTTACGCAGTGATTTTTTCCTATTTGACTTAATTTTTGTTTAAACAAGTTTGAATAAATTCCAATCATCAATCACTCTGCATGTTTTGCATTGAAAGCTAAAAAATAGCGCTGGGAGTAATTTACCTGACATAAATACAGGAGTTACATGCCCTTGGAAAATAAGCGATTGAAATTATATATATATATATATATATATATATATAGACAACGTGCAAAAGTCTTCGGCCTCTTTAAACTATTGTAAATTTCTATAAATTGCCAACTTATAAGTGGAGGTTTTGTATTGTGCCTTTTTTTACAAACGAAACATTGGCTCAGCTTGAGTCATTTCCATTTCTAAGCGTTATATTTCATAGTAGAGGTTCTGAATGAGGGGAAATATGCGAGACCACACACAGAAAAAAAAATTTATCCGTAAAATAGAATAAAATGAGATAAACCCTCATGACTTGAGGTTCCCATTGCCAATCCTTAGTTAAGCCAGTTGCAACATGTCGGAAGACTTTCAAATTGAAGTGAACACAAGTAAAATTAAGACTCTAACCCTTGGATAAAATCTGTTATGGTGGTAAAACTATGACGGATCAATAAACGAAAGTTTTATTAGTATTATAACAGTGTAGAAGGTGCCCGTGGTGTAATGGTTATCGTCGTAGGAAATGGACACGACGACACGAGTTCAAAACCTGGACGAGACTGATTACATTTCACATAGCACTAATACCCTTGGGAAAGGTATGAATCCAATTATTCTCCCTCCAGCTATGGGTAGATAGTAGGATAGACTGAATTCTTTAGCCTTGGTGAGGCAACTAGTCTAGGAGAAGGAAAACTCCGAATTCAAACCTGTTAAACTCCGCTTAAAAATTGACCTTGTGTCATATCCTGCCCGAGCGGAGGGGTTGGTAAATATATATATAACAGTGTAGAAGAAATATCACAATTTTAGATATAATACGTAAAATTTCTTTCTTTCTATCTATCTATCTATCTATCTATCTATATAGAGAGATTATGGTACTCTTATACATGTATTATGGAGGTGCCTGTGGTGTAATGGCAACCGTCGTTGAGTATAGACACGGCGACCCGAGTTCAAATCCTGTAGGAGGCTATTTATATTTCCCATTGCGCTAATACCCTCAGGAAATGTAAGAATCCCAAATCCTTCCTCCAGTTATAGATAAGTAGTGGGGCAGACTGGGCTCTTTAGTTTCTGGTGTAGCAAGTGTACTAGGAGAGGGAAACTATATTCAAACCATTTAAACTCCGCTTAAAATTGACCTTGTGTCACATTCTGTTCATGTGAAGAGGTTGGAAAATACATACATTATGAGAGTCTTCTCTTATATGTGTTTCATAAAAATGCATATTGCCCAGTCGGCTGAGGCTGTAGAATACACTGACTGCACCTCTGCTTAGAGGTAAGACACCCTCCCAAGAGTGTCCTGAAATGACACTAAACAATCTGATGGTGAGGTTCTAGCAGTGTTGGAGCTTTGGGGAATGCAGAGTACCCCTTCATTGCCATCGCTCCCAGCTCCACTCTGGCCGGAGTGGTAGCACCTGATAGGGACCTATCTATGTGTTAAATAGAGCTAACGGCATACTTATGCCAAACTGAATTGTTTGAGTAAACTGAATAGCTTGAAATAGAAATGTTTTTGACAATTAAACCGTACTTACATTTATACTGCGTGCTTATGCTAAACTGAACTATTTCAAATAGAACTGTTTTTCGAGACTAAAACTGTATTTACACTTAACTGAATTATTACATATAACTCCTTGAATAGTTTGAAATGGAAATGATTTTGACAATTAAACTGTGTACTTATGCTAAACTGAACTGTTTTAAATAGAACTGATTATTTACATAAAAATAGATTTGGCGTTAAATAACCTACAAAGGTTGACATGCCATAAAACCCAACAAACCAAACCAAACCAAAAATGCACAATTTTTGTAGCTTTAAAACTGTTTTTTTCTTCTTTTACCAAATAATTTTCTTGATTTCAGAGAGATTCTTATTAGCCCATCCAGGGAGATAACTCATTTTATTGTAATTGTCGGCTTTGTGCACAGGTGAAATTCATTGCTGATAACTCTTAACATATTATCAAACATTCTCTACTTTAGAGTGAGAAAAACAACGCACAGTTTTCATTGCATTTTCAGCTCATATTTTAGGAATAAGCTTAATCGCTTTTTCCTCTTCTCTTTCACATTTTAGTTATTTTTTTTAATGTGGAATGAAATCTTTGTTTGCTTGAAACATGACAGCTGTTTGTTGATTTTGTCTACGATGAAATAAGCAAAAAGAAGTCTGAAGTTTTTTGTTTGTATTGTTTTTGGATAAAGGGTATTTCGTTAGGGCTTACGAAAAACAGATGTCGAAGACGATAGAAAGTAATAAAAAGGAAACAAAGAAGAGAAAAGAAGATGGAGAGAAAAAAGAGGAGAGAAAGAAAACGAATAAAGGAGAAGGAGGAAAAAAGAGGGTATGAAGGAGACGTGGAAAGAGAAAGAGAGAAAAGGAGAATTATGAAAAGAAGAATCAAAGAGAAAAAAAAAAACTAATTAGGTTGCTACACAAGAGGGTTAATTAGATATGCATGAAAGAGTGAAAGGGATTGAATGTGGAAAAAGGGATGGAAAAGAAAAATAAAGAAAGGAAGAGGAGAGAAGAAAAAAGAGAAAATGGAAGAAAACACAGAGAGAGAGAGAGAGAGAGAGAGAGAGAGAGAGAGAGAGAGAGAGAGAGAGGGAAACAAGAGGAAAGAGATAGATAGAAGATAGGAAGCGAGAGAGTTAGGGAGGAATAAGAGAAAGAGGAGAAGGAGGTGCAGAAGAAAAAAAAGAAGGAAAATGGAAAAAGACTGAGGGAGGAGGGGAGGGAATTGGTGTAAGAGAGATGGGTTGAAGAGAGGGAGGAGGAGAACTAGACAAAGGTGGAGTACGAGAAGAAGGAGAGTGAGGAGGAGAAAGAAGAAAAGGAAATTTGCAGAAGCCAGAGAAGGAGGGGTGGTGGTGGTTGAGAAGGAAGAAGAAGAAAAAAAAGGTGAAAAGATGGATTGAGGATAGGGAGGAGCAGAATTACACAGGGAGGTGTATAAGAAGGAAGAGAAGGACTGAAGGATATATATATATATATATATATATATATATATATATATATACTTTAAGAAAAACAACGAAACCGGTCACATAGGATTATAAATTTATTTCCATCCTGCTACGCATTTTTGAAATTTCCAAAAACACGAAAAAAAATTAACAGGACTTCCGATCTTTTTGATAAAATATATATATATATATATATATATATATATATATTATTTTTGATAAAATAAAACGCAGTTTTTTTCCAAGCAGCGATCGTATCCATACTGCTATATGGATACACAACAGGGACGCTAAAAACGTATGGAGCAAAAGTTTGACGACAATTACACAAGAATGCTGCGAGCAATATTGAACTAGTTCTATGGGCAGCACCCCACTAAGCAGCAGCTGTACGGCCACCTACCACCCATCACAAAAACTGTCTTAGTTAGACGAACCAGACATGCGGGACACTACTGGAGAAGTAAGGACGAACTCATAAGTGACATACTCCTGTGGACCCCTTCACATGGCAAAATCAGGACAACCAGCTAGAAATTATATACAATATCTCTGTGCCGATACAGGATGCAACCTGGAAGACCTACCAGGAGCGATGGACGATTGAGAAGGGTGACGGGAGAGGGTCAGGGAGATTCCTGCTGGCGGTACAACATGATGATGATGATGATGACGATTCACATATACGGAAGGGAAGAGTAAGAGAATAAAAAAGGAAAAAAATCGGAGAGAGAGAGAGACGGAGAGAGACGGAGAGAGAGAGAGTGAGAGAGAGGGTAGTTGAATAGAGGGAAGTCCAGAAAACAAGGAGAAGCAAAATTAGTAAAGAAGAAAAGAGAGAAGAAGGAAGTACCTCGTTGTTATCAGTTAACATTCCTCGTTCTGAGACAGAGCCTCACCAATAATTATTTCTCGTTTTGGGGTTAGTATGGAGCAAGAAATCTAGCGTGGCACACAGTGTGGATCATAAACGCTTCTCTAATTGCAAGATGGGCTTTGGTTTTGTTTTGTTTGGTTTTGTTTTGCTTGGTTTTGTTTTATGGCATATCAACCATTGGAAGTTATTTAATACTAAATCCATTTATTTAATACTAAATCCATTTTTAATACAAAGAAACACTTCTATTTCAAACAATTCCCTTTAGCATAAGTACACATTTTAGTTCTGATTTGACCCATTGATAGGACCCCATCTGGTGATACTACTCCGAGCCAGAGTGGACTTGGGGGTGATGGCAATGAAGGAGTACTCCACATTCCCCAAAGCTTTAGCATCACTGGAACCTCACCATTAGATTGTTTGGTGGCATATCCAGAACACTCATTGGATGCGGGGGGGGGAGTTCTCACTCCTCTGCAGAGACGCAGTCGGTGTATTCTAAAGCCCCAGCCGAATGGGCCAGCGAGACGGCCTTTCTAATCATTGTAATACGGTAAGTACTTCTTACCTGGGTGGTCAGTCTACAGTCGTTTTACCTCTGACGCAAAGTGGTAAGTTATTTGGGTGGTCGACGTTTAAATAGTGTAATTAAATTTCTGTTGTTCTCGATTATCTTATGTGGTAAAAGTTTGTCTAAATAGACAACAATGTTTCCCTATTCATAAACATCAAAGAAAAACTGTGTTTTTCTTCATCTTTCAAGAATATTGGTTGTAAATAACAGAATATATATCAGTTTGGTTTGTACTAGGTTGGAATACTCTTTACCGGACATTGGCATGATAGTTAGTGCGGTCGCCAATGCCGCGGGAGATCTGGGTTCAATCCCAGATCGAGTCATACCAAAGACTCAAAAAATAGTACTTGGTGCCTCCTTGCTAAACATTCAGTAATACAAGGTACGGATCAAGGGTAAAGTGGAGCGATCCAGGGAAAGGAGTAGCGCCCTCCCCTACACCTTGGTGTAGTAGTTATTGAAAAGGGAGCCTTCGGGTCACCCTCGACTACTGTCGCCAACTTTACTTACTTGATACCATGTAATTGAGAAAACAAATGATTATTAACAAAAAAAAAATTAACGATGTTTGCAATGAGAGATAAAAAATTTGATGAATTTATTAAAATTACCTCAAGTTTTCCGAACTTTTCAAGTTTTATCAAGTTTTATTCCGACTCTGGAATAATCAAGCACATTTTAACGCCCAAAACATTATTTTTTCTCCATTTCGTTGAACACATAGGTGAGAAACTGACTGTTACCAAGTATCGTTGACTTGATGCCTACGCTATTTTCATTCAAAAATACACGCTTCATCAATAATATTGAGTCCTCTTTATTAACATATATAGCAAACTATATATATATATATATATATATATATATATATATATATATATCCAGTCTGCGTCTGGGGATAATGGGTGTGGATTATTCGTGTATAAAATATATGAGGAATTTCATATAAATCTCTAGGAGTGCTCAATGTATGGCTATTGTTATATATTCCCTGTCCAGGTTTATATTATAAAACTCAAGTACAGAGCGTCTACAATATAATTAGAAGAAAACTCAAACCTGGTTGAATTGTCATTAAGAATGTCTTTATACTTTTCGTCTTATCAGATGACTTTCCTCGCTTTTGCGGTTGAAAAAATCAACCTCAAATAAAAGCGTGTGGAATCATCTGTTGAGACGAAAAGTATACAGATATTCTACGCCGAAATAAATCTATAATGACAATTCAAATTACATTATACACACACACACACACACACATATATATATATATATATATATAATGTAACTGGAAGAAAATTCAGCTATGCTTAGATTGTCATTATAAAAAATCCTTGTTTCTTCAGATGACTTATACGCTTAATTTTAGGGTGAAAACAGCCAACATGGATTACAGGATATATATATATATATATATATATATATATATATATATATATATATATATATAAAAACATAATTTTCCGGGGAAAAGGAAAGGGATTCAAAACAATAAAAGTATTACCCCCCCCAAAAAAAAGGGTGCTCTGGTAATCGACCCATCCCAAGGTGAACATATGCTGAGGTTCTCGTAGCAGGTGGAATTTTTGTATAATGTTAGCCAGTAAACTGAATTATAATCTTCTTACATCTCATTAGGTGGTGGGTGTTATAGCTATCAATGCTAGTATTATATTCTATACACGAATGATGTAAACCCATTGTCTTCGGACGCCGACTGGATGTTACTGATATATATATATATATATATATATATATATATATATATAACAGCGTAACTTTCTATCTGTTGACTTCGGCCAATGAAGATTTTGGAACATTCCACACTTGTTGTATTGCCCAGTCGACTAGGGTTTTAGAATACACCGACTGCCCCTCTGCAGAGAGGTAAGACTCCACTATCCAACGAGTGTCCTTGTTATGACACTTTCAGTAATGCTAGAGCCTCGGGGAATTCGGAGTACCCCTTCATGGCCATTGCTCCCAGGTCTACCCTGGCCCAGAGCGGTAGCACCAGATAGGGTCCTATCTATGTGTCAAATAAAACTAAACAGTGTACTTATACTGAACTGAATTGCTTGAGATAGAACTGTTTTTGACATTGAAACTGTACTCACGTTAAACTGAATTGTTTAAAATAGAACTGTGTAAACAAAAACTATTTTCATACTTGACCGAATTGTTTGAATTGGAACTATTTGACTAAACTGCATAGTTTGAAATAGAAATGTTTTGGACAATGAAACTGTGTACTCATGCTAAACTGAATTGTTTGAAATAGAACTGTTTATTTGTATAAAAATAGATTTGGCATTAAATAACGTATGAAGGTTAATATGCCATAAAATACAAAGAAAGAAACAAACAAAACACTTGTTACAGTTCTCCTAATGGCTAATGGAATAGACCAGTTTTTCCACATTGACTGCAGGAGAAGATCTTGCAGCTGGAGCTGAACTTTAACGGTGTTATCTCTTTGACCTTCAGAGTTTTGTTCGGCTAATGATGGAGATTACTTTGAATGCATTATGTCAACACATCTCCATGTCAGTAACAGCTGGTGTCTATGGGCTCGAGTCGATTCTACAAAGAATCCTTTTTCTTCCGGTGACTTAGAGACTATCTATTTATTTCTAACATATACGAGCTTCCTCATCGCCGTTGTTCTTTTTGCAACATCGCTTCAATGCTTACGGAATTGTTTGTTTTGGAGACTTTAGAGATTTTAATGAAATCAATTCAGAGCACATTAGGAAAAAATCCAGATACAATGACGATGGAAGCGTTCTCGGTCCTTGTCAGTTCATATAAATCTGTTCGCATCTATTTATGGCGACGTGGAATAATAAATCTAATAGTTTTATATTCTGTTCAATAATCTATTTATTGATTGCCAGGGGCTTAATCATTGCTGATTAAAATAACTGATTTAACAGATAATAGGAAAGCAAGCAGATGTGTCAATGTGAAACGAATAAGAATTTTCAAATATTTCTTATTTATCTTATATTAAAAAAAATGGTTACAGATATAATCAGTTGTGGTTTTAATCTTTAAAACTATGGTGAAGTCAACATTTAGTTGTCTCCCCTAGGACCATCCACCTATATATATATATACATTTTAAATAGCTACAATATATTCCATCCTTAGTTAATATTTTCCGTATATCTCATAATTTCCATGCTTTTTATTCTTCTTTTGTCCTTTCTTTCTTTCTTTTCTTCTTTCTGTCTCGTAATCTTTCTCGTTAAACAACGTACATAATTCTATACAATATTCCTAATAAGTCAAATGACGTAATTTAAACATCAAACGCTGATTTGCCAGTTAAACGGCTAACTTTTTCTTACTATACATATTTTCCCGTAGGTTTTTGTATTTCACATTTCTAATCAT
Source organism: Sepioteuthis lessoniana (assembly GCA_963585895.1). Taxonomy (NCBI): domain Eukaryota; kingdom Metazoa; phylum Mollusca; class Cephalopoda; order Myopsida; family Loliginidae; genus Sepioteuthis; species Sepioteuthis lessoniana. Next base: position 97,910,248 of record OY757918.1, read on the forward strand.
CCATCGTTAACTTAAAATTATTAATATCACCCCTCATGGTCCTGATGATGGTTCAGTAGAACCGAAACGCTATAGTGTTGACCCGTTAATAAATCAATCCTTCTTCTTGGATCGTTGTTATCAGTTTTTTTACATATTGTCGGATTACAATCCTTTATTTACTCTTTATATATATATATATATATATATATATATATATATAAAACAAAAGCTCCATTCCTACTGTCCACAGTTGTGTTATATTCAAATTTATTAAAATATGATAATGGACATATTTAAAACCCGAACCCTGGGATCTTGACACGTCTGATTCAGACAAAACTGATTCATGGTATCATTGGAAAACGTTATTCGATAGCTTTCTCGCTGTTTTAGAGACCTCTTCTCCCTCAGGAATATCTGCGACAGAAAAGCTCACCCTATTATTTACTCACGTTTCTACTGCGATTTATGTAAATATTTCGTCTTCCGAGGACTCTGGAATAGCTGTTAGCATCCTAGGAGGTATATTCGTCAAGAAGAAAAAAGCATGCTATTTTCTTTCGCCACAACAGTCGGAGGAAAACCTGGAGCAATATCTACAGACCTTAAAGACACTAAGTCAGTACTCCGACTTCTCAGCAGTGACAACGGAACTAGCTAAGGACAAATTTATGAGGGACGCCTTTATCAACGTGATATTGTCTCAGCTGCTAAGACAATGATTACTCGAAATTAAAACCTTTCGACTTGGCAACTACTTATGACCTGTCATTCTTATCTGACATTGCACACAGACAGTTTGCTTCTTACCTGCAATCTGAAATTGTTGGGGGCTACATAATGTCCATCTACTGCAAACTTAGAATTCACTCAGGTTCGTTGTTAATCACAGTCACGTATTATTTACGAACAAATTTTGCAATTTTTTTTTTATGTTACATGCATACAGGTCACAAGTTTGATAGCGCCATCTTTGAAATTGGGTGTCGACTTAAAATAATGATCAAAATTGAATATTATGCTGGGCAAAATAACAAAAAGAAATGAATAAAAAAATCAAAAAGAAATTTGGTGTAAACTCACCCAAAGGTTTTTTTTTTCATTTTTGTAGTATTTAGCAGTTAAACAGGACAAAATTGTTGAAAATTTTTCAAACTAATCAGGAAAATTGAATGAACTTACCGTTTGTTGCATACAGTCCCACGCATGCGTATCACGGTCGTCGTCTCCGTAAGATTGGTTCAAGGACATGTATAGGTGATGTCGGAAGTAGTTTGTGATCTGAAAATAAGTGATAGAAAGAAGAGAATAGTTTTGAATGACTAAAAAAACAAAACTAGGAAAATAACCCCCCCCAAAAAAAAACCGAACAAACAAAAATAAACAAAAACCCAACAAAAATCTGACAAATAAGTAAAAGAAGCTCCAAAGACACTTTTAATTAAAAAAAATACTTTTATGTATTTATCCAAGATCAATTTTAAAGTGGAATGGAACATGTTTGAATACAGTGTTTTCTTTCTCATAGATTGGATGCCGTACCAAAATTAAAGAATCCAGTCTGCCCTACTATTTATCAATTATCGCGAGAATAGTTAGATTAACACCTTTTCCAAATGTTTTAGCGCTATGTGAAATGTAAACATCCTCACCCAGGATTTGAACTCGGCTCGTTATGCCTGTTTTCTACGGCGGTAAGCATTATACACACAAAACTCGAGAACCCCCACCCCAGAATTTTCCTTTTAGTTTTTGAATGAGGAATTCGTTTTCATTGATTTTTCTGTCTTTATATCCCTTATCGAGTGAATTTCTTGAGGACAAATTCGTCTTTTCTTGTTTATTAATAATCATTTTAGATTTATTTTAAAACATCTAGAATATCTTTCTTCGGAAACTCAATAATCTACATTTCAAGAAAAATAAAATAATTTAAAATTTTGCTTGTTTAACGTATTGTGTATTCAAAATGGCGACTACATGACAAATCAAATACCAGTATTTTAAATTCTGGAATTATTGCCTCTTCGGCTTTGATCTACACACATGAATTTTTCATGAGTTTGATAGCAGAGGTCCTCTGCTATAAGATAAAGCTACGAAGAGCAAAATAAACTTTCTGTTTTAAACACAATTGAAATTCAAATACAAAATTATCTTATCTATATAAAAGGAATCTCAGATATCATTAGCATCAGGAAATAATATCAAATTTGATATTTATCAGGAAATAATATCAAATTTGATATTTCGATTGTGATATTCCATAATGTGGTAGCAGCTTCTCCATCCCCGGTGATCCTGGTGTTCAACTGTGTGACCAATAAAAAAAGTCAACCACAAGCACTCACACGTCAAGTGCGAGAAACGGTCACACATGAGTTGGTTAGCATGTCAGTCAGTCAATGAACTGTAGGGGACAAGTAAAAAGCTTAAACTTTGCAGCTGGCGAAACTGTTCCCACCCCTAGTGGGGTTGGATATTGCCTTTTCTTTCATCGACTCAAAAAATACCACTTCTCGTATCCCTGTATCTGAGGCTGGTCCTTGACTTGAGGTTGCAACATACTAATAAAGTGAGTGGCATTTTTCCTGGGCCACGTGTCCGATTTTTACTTTTCTCAGAACTCGTCTTCTCATATTCTCGTGTATGTCTTTGTTGACTGTTGCCAGACCCATCAATGCAACAATTCCTTTTAACAGTTTACTGTTTGGATTTAAGTCATGTATTTAACCCTTTTCTCTGCTATATAGCACAATCGGCTGGGGTGATAGAATTTGCCGACTGCATCCGGGGTAAGATACCTACAACGAGTGTCCTGTATATAACATTAACAATCTGATAGTGAGGCTCCAGTTCCGCTGGCTTCTGCGGTCACCCTTTTCCCACTACATGTGGTCTGATATACTGGATTAATTGATTGGATAATTTTAACGGCATGTTAACTCATCTAGGGTTATTTTATGCCTCGAGATTTGGGAATCACGTATGTATATTTACCCAACCCCTCCGCCCGGGCAGGATATGGCACAAGGTCAATTTTTTAAGCGAAGTTTAACAGGTTTGAATTCGGAGTTTTCCTTCTCATAGACTAGTTGCTTCACCAAGGCTGAAGAACCCAGTCTCTCCTACTATTTACCCATAGCTGGAAGGAGAATAATTGGATTCATACATTTCCCAAGGGCATTAGTGCTATGTGAAATGCAATCAGTCTCGTCCAGGATTTGAATTCATGTCGCCGTGTCCATTTTCTACGACGATAACCATGACACCACGGGCTCCTCCATTTGGGAATCACGTATATTGTATCAGATGCTGAGTGGACCTGGGAGCGATGACAATGAAGGGTTGCTCCACATTCCCCAAAACTTTAGCATCACTGGAACCTCACTATCGGATTGTTTAGTGTCATGTGAAGGACACTCGTTGTGGGGGGAGTCTTACCACTCTGCAGAGGTGCAGTCGGTGTATTCTACAGCCCCAGCACCAAATTTTTAAGTAGGATTAAACAGATAATTCCTTTGATTCGAGAATTTAATCTCTTTTTAAAATATGAACGTACAATATACGTGATTCCCAAATCTTATTTGTATTTTTTGAATAGTTATTTAAAAAGTTTTTTTAGGGGTGGGGGGCATTGTTTCTCTAGAATTTTATTTTTTATTTGCACACGGTCCAATGGGATACGCGTTATTTTTAAACAAATCTATTTGACCTGTTGATAGGACTCTAAAAGGTACTACCGCTCAGGGTCAGAGTGGATCTGGGAGTAATGGCAATGAAGGAGTACTCCATTCTCCCCAAATCTCTAGGTGATATTTTAGTGTCAAACTCATAAGACCCCCTTTTTTGCGGGTAATCTTACCCCTCAGTGAGGGATACAGTCAATATATTCTAACCCACACCGACTGTGTGTGTGGTTGGGGGTCTCCTTTGTGTAATGTCTTTTCTATGTAATTTTAGCCCTGATTTTCGACTAGTTTCTTCTTTAAGAGTCGTATTATTGGGAAAAGTCCGGAACAAAGCTGCGCATGCATGTTCGTTTGACCCTATCATCCAACCCAGTATCATCATCATCATCATCATCATCAAATTGCGCTGATAGCATGGATTTCCCTGATTTTCTTTCCCTATCCGTTCCTATCGTCTAGCGCCTCCTGCGGGTCTTTCAGACTATATCCTGTGCCGGTTTTATGACTCAAATAAAAAATTCGATTCCGGCCTCTCTTGGTGTTTACCTCATTCTCTGCGCCAGGCAGGATGTGACAAAGTCAATTTTTAAGCGAAGTACTGCTAGTTTATATTCAGAAATTTCAAAACTATTTTCGTACAACTATTTGCTTGCATACAGTTATACGGTATTAATTATTCCTATATAATACTCATAATTATAAGCAATTATATATATTTACCCCTCCACACACAAGCAAGATGAAACAGAAGGTCAATTTTTGAGCAGAGTTTAACAAGTTTAAATTCAGAGTTTTCCTTCTCATAGATTGGTTGCCATAGTCTGTCCCACTATATACCCATAGCTAGAGAGAGAATAGCTGAATTCGTACCTTTTTCAAGGGTATTTAAACTATGTGAACTATAAACAGTCACGTCCAGGCGCCTGTGGTGGTGTAATGGTTAGCAAGCTCCACTAGCAAACCTACACGAGTGAGTTCGTGTCTCATTGGGTGCCCCTTTCATATGGCCTTGTGCCACATCTAAGCAAAAAGCTTAGTAAATTACCACGTCCAGGATTTGAACTCGGATCGCCGTGTCCATTTCCTATGATGTTAACCATTACGCCACAAGCGTTTTCTATTACACCTAGAGTGCTTCTCTTTTCAAGCTATTTAAGTAGTTATTCCTATTTAACTATACTAACCCTTTGCCGGTGCACAGTTTTATAGTTTCAAGTATTTCTATCTAATGTGTATAATGGGATCCTAAGAGGTACTACCATTGGACCATCTCTTCCGTCACGATCAGCTTGTGACACAAGATCAATCTTTAAGCAGAGTAAACCTGGTGTGAATTCAGTTTTCCTTCTCTAAGTGTAGTTGCCTTACCAAAGCGAGAAAACCCAGTCTACTCTACTTTTTAATTGCCCAGTCAGCTGGGGCTGTAGAATACACTGACCGCACCTCTGCAGAGGGGTAAGACCCCCCCACCAAGAGTGTCCTGGATATAACACTAAACAATCTGATGGTGAGGATCCAGCAGTGCCGGAGCTTTGGGGAATGCGGAGTACCCCTTCATTGCCATCGCTCCCAGGTCCACTCTGCCCGGAGTGGTAGCACCTGATAGGGTCCTATCTATGGGTTAAATAGAACTAACAGCATACTTATGCTAAAATGAATTGAGTAAACTGAATAGCTTGAAATAGAAACGTTTTTGACAATTAAACCGTACTTACACTTAAACTGCGTGCTTATGCATAACTGAATTATTTCAAATAGAACTGTTTTTCGACACTAAAACTGTATTTACACTTAAATGAATTATTACATATAACTGCTTGAATAGTTTGAAATGGAAATGATTTTGACAATTAAACTGTGTACTTATGCTAAACTGAACTGTTTTCAATAGAACAGATTATTTACATAAAAATGGATGTGGCGTTAAATAACCTGCAAAAGTTGATATGCCATAAACCAAACCAACCAACCAACCAACCATCTACTTTTTAACCATAGCTAGAACGAGAAGAGATGGATTAATGCCTTCCCGAAAGGCATTAGCGCGAAATGAAACGCAAACAACTTCTACTAGGATTTGAACTCGGATCACCGATTGCATTTTCTATGCTCATAAGCGCGCCTCCGTAAAATATGAAAAGCAACGAGAATCGAAAGAGATGTGATTAAAAACGAATTACTCTTTCCTATTACACTGAGGCTGGCGTTGATTAAATAAATTTAAGTTAACGTTGCTGTCTTTGGTTTTTTTCAATTCTTCAATCAACTTTCAATGTCTCAAATTGAATATTCCTATAAAATTTGTAAATCAAATCAGGTTCAAGACTCTGAAGAATACAACAAATGCAGCCCAGTGACTTCATTTTGATGATGTTTCATTTTAAGTTTTTTTATTTGTTCACAGTGAACTTGTGTTTTTTTTTCTATTCTTTCCGATAAAAGCAAAATACTTTAATCTCATTGCTTTTTTCACGAGTAACGTTTGTTTCTACCAAGGGAATCTTATGTGGTGTAACGGTGAACAATTATGATTAGCTGACTATTTCCATCCACTTCGATTCTTACTGGGTTCCCCATACTTCTGTTCTTCTGCAAAACTAAGTTAAATTTAGTAAATGTCAATAGTTCTCCAATTTTGGGTACTAATGATTAGCAAGGTCGGAAGACCATTGTTGGTGATTTCGGTTCTCACTGTGTGCGTCATAATTTTGATATTGTGCTGACTAAGTGAAGCTTACTAAATGACAATAGTTTCTCAATTTTGGATACCTCTTATGATGTGACGTTTAGCAAGCTAGGAAGATCATACTTAGTGAGTTTGATTCTCACTGTGTGTCTCATCGTTTTGGTCTTGTGCTAAGCTTATCTAAGCTTATTAAATGACAATAGTCCCCCAATTTTGAGTATCTTCTGTTATGTAAAGATTAGTACGCTAGGAGGACCACTGATTCTCACTGAGTACCTTTGGTCTTTGGTTAAACTAAGCTAAGCTTAGTAAACGACAACATTCCTCTAATCTTGTTTATAGTTAAATAATAAGGAATACTTACTATTACTTAACATTTGTAACCAGGATACTAGTACAAGAAATATTTACTATAGTTTGACACTTGTATCCAGGTATGGGGAACGGAATTATAACAATCTACTACCATGCATTAAATGAAGGGTTCGGTTCTAAGCTCTGAGTTGTCTCCTGAGTTCGACATGAAAAACCAGAAGTCCGAAGGATGCATCGGCGAAAGCGTTGAGAATATAAGAATAAATAGTTCGAATAAAGCCTTATCTCAGAAATTTAGAAAAAAAAGGCATTTGTTGCAAGCAGAAAATATCTTCGTCTATTCTCGTTTTTTTTGTTACTTCCGGTTACTTCTCGTAGTCTTAAAAAAAGAAAGAAAGGAAAAATACTAAATAATATAAGTGAGTAAATTTGAACAAAAATCTTAATTTAGTAATCTCTGAGAATAATCTTCTATTGACTGAAAGTGTATTTTTATTATTCTATGTATTTATGTCTAAAGAGAACATCCAGTTCATGCCTGCCTCATAGAATTCTCGTTCTACAGTGTCATCTTCGATATTACTGGTACGCTTGGTTAAATCTGTCGCGAAAATCGAACGCAAAACTTTTTTCAGGTTAGCAACCCTGACTGGAAAATAGCTGATCAATGTTAATCTTGAACACGTGTAAAAATATTTGATAATTCAAAAAGTATGAGGAGTTATATATACCATTTGTATATATATTGCATTAGGAGTCAAGAAAAAAAAAAGAAAAATTAAGTGGGGCTCAGAATACGCAAAGGGATAAGACATGACATAGTTGTAAAGACTTTTATACAAAAATGTTCGGTGTGTAGAATTATATATGTAAAATAATTGGGGATTTTAGTTAATTGTTTTAGTGATAAATTGTTTTCCTGCTAAGATTTGAGTTCGACGTTGCTAGGTTTTCAATTTGGAAAGGTCAGAGCGAGTAAGTTTTGTTTGGCATAAACATGTCGATCATATTAGTATAAGCAAATTCATAAGATCGAAAAGTTTCTTTTAGCTGTAAGCAAGATATACTAAGATAAACAATTAGATATCAGCTGATATTTAGTGATACGTCATTGTTAAATATCAGCTGATATCTAATTGTTTATATTTAGCAATGACGTATCACTAAAATGTTTTAGTGATTACGTGTGATTAAATCATTAGTTAAGGGATGATTTTAAGAAAATGCATAAGAAGATTTCAAAGACTCAGGCAGTCGGGTAGTCAGAAGGACCAGAAGCACAGGGAGCAAACGGTGCGGAGAGGTCCTGATGAGGAGGAATCGGCCGACGGTGAGGTCGCACATGCACAGGTGGGTCCGAGTCGGTAAAGAAAAAAATGTTTAAGTCTGTGGTTGTTCGTTTTGCCACATATGGTATATAGTCTCTATCTAAATCCTATGGTTGCAAATAAACTTTAAAACTCTGAAACTAACGGAGTTGTTTTGGTATTGTGTTGTGTTACAACTTTCGACATGGTACCGTGGCGCTACACGTATGTTTATTTAGTACTGTGTTGGCCCCGGTAACGCTACATATACACTAACAAAAATATGCACCCTCCGCTGGATACAGGTATTTAAGTTTTAATGTCAGAAAATATTATAATTAATTAGAAAACTAACGAAACTAAGAACGCATATAAAAAAGTTTAGAAGTATCTAAATTTTATTTCAGTTGATTTCTATTTGTTCTTAGATATTACCTTAAACCAATTTGAAATAGGATTTCATCGAAGAATAGAAGTTAGAGGGTAGCTCTTCCTATCACTATCGGCTTTATCTTCTAAATGTTTCTAATTTAACGAAATTAGACTGTAAAGAGTTTGCCTGGTCGGCTGGGGCTGCAGAACACAACAACTGCACCTCTGCAGAGGGTTAAGATTCCCCACAACAAGTGTCCTGCACATGACACTAAACAATCTGATGGTGAGGTTCCAGTGATGCTTCATTACCATTGCCCTCAGGTCCATTCTGGCCCGAAGTGGGAGCACATGATAGGGTCATATCAATTGGTCAAATTGGACTAAACTGCGTACTTATGCTAAATTAAATTGCTTGAAATAGAACTGTTTTGAAATTTAACTGCGTATAAACAAAACTATTATTATACTAAAATGAATTATTTGAATTAGAACTGTTTGACTAAACTGAATAGCTTGAAGTAGAAATGTTTTTAACAATTAAACTGTATACTTAAGCTAAACTGAATTGTTTGAAATAGAACTGTTTATTTATATAAAAATGGATTTGGCATTAAATAACCTACAAAGGTTAATATGCCATAAAACCCAAACAAATAAACAGACTGTAAAGAATTACGGTTATTCTTTTTTTTTGTTAATGGATTTCTTTAGATATTTTTCGGCAGAATTTTGGTTCATATTAATTAGAATAAAACCAAACATTTAGAGATCGATAAAACGAAGTAAATATTTGTTAAAATAACTTTTTTTTAAAGATAATTTTTTTAAAGATTAATTGCGAATTATTTTTTTTTATTCTCACGGTAAACCGCTACCTGGTTTTATTCATAAATAGAATTGTATGTTATCAGTGCATAGACAAAGCCAACATTATTAATATTATAAAGCCAATTGATCAAAGATATTTAACAGCCCAGTATTAGCTGTAGAATACGCCGACTGTTTCTCTGCAGAAAGGTAAGATACCCCCGACGAATGTCCTGGATATGACATTAACAATCTGATGGTAATGCTCAAGTTTTAGAGCTTTAGAGAATGTGGAGTACTCCTTCATTGCCATTACTCCCAGGTCCACTCTGAATCGGAGTGGTAGCACCTGAAAGGAAGGGGTGTCCTCGTGGTTTAATAGTTAAAGCGATGGACTGCTGAATCGTAGTAAGCGAGTTCGTACTCCAGTCGCGCTATTACGTTCACTTTCGGGCAAATACTCTTGGGAAATGTACGAACCCTCTTATCCTCCCAGCTATGGGTTAAATAGAACCAATACTGTTCTTCTAGGAGAATGGCTTTGGCATTAAATAACCTACAAAGGTTGATATGTCATAAAACAAAGAAACCAAACCAAACCAAACCTGATAGGATCCTATCAATAGGTCAAATAAAACTGTTTGACTATTTAAACTGAGAGCAAACAAATAACTGATGTTAATTGAATTGTTAGTCATACATCATCATCATCATCATCATGTCGTGCCGCTAGCATGGATATCCCTGACCCTCTCTCGCCACTTCTCCCTATCGTTCATCGCCTCTGGCAGGTCTTCAGGGCTACATCCCGTATCCTCACATAGCTACTGTATGTATGTTCGAGCTGGTCGTCCAGCTTTTGCTCGGCCATATGTGGGGGTCCATAGGAGTACATCACTTATGAGCTCGTTCCAGCTTCTCCAGCAGTGTCCTGCATGTCTGGTTAGTCTAACTTGGATAGTTTTCATGATGGGAGGCAGGTGGCCGTATAGTTGGTGCCCTGTGGGGTGTTGCCGCCAGGACTTGTTAAATATTGTTCGCAACATTATTGTGTAATTGCCGACTAGCTTCTTCTTCAAGCGTTTTGTTAGCGTCCAAGTAGTGCATCCATACAGCAGTATCGACACGACCGCTGCCCGGAAGAAACTGCGTTAATACATAAAATCATTTAACTTTGTTGACTTATACTAAAAGGAATTATTTGAAATAGAACTGTTTGATCATTTAACTGCGTGTAAACAAATGACTGATGTTTAATTGAATCGTTAGTTATACGTAGCAATACTTGGAAGCATTTAACAGTGTGCAAAAATTTGATCAGGGACGTTTAAGAATGTTGTCGACAAAATGAATTTATACATATGTATCAAATATATATGATTTGTAAACTGGATTTAGCATTTACAATATCTACATTGATTGATAAACCATAAAACCAAACCAGACCAGACTAGAGATTTAAATGAAAATAAAATCATGTAGATGATCACGTAATAACTAAAGGAATTTTAAAGTCGGTGGTGACGTAATGCCGGTTAAACATAGATTATATATATATATATATATATATATATATATATATATATATATATATTATTAATAAAAAAAACAATATTCGGTCACATTAGGATAATACATTTATTTCCATCCTGTTAAGAGCATTGATATGGATCAAAATAATTGTTCACAGGACTTCATCAGATCCAACAAGAAAATAAAAAATTATTTTCTTGTTGGATCTGATGAAGTCCTGTGAACAATTATTTTGGAGTCTTTGATTCATATAATAAAATATTTTAGAGAATTAGCTTTTTGGCTCTGCAAATTAGAAATATTTGAGTTGAGCAATTATGAAAAAAAAAGGTAAAAACGTCAAGAAAAATTAATTTAATAAACTTAGCAGTGCGAATTCTAAAGTATTCAGATAAATCTGTTAATATCAAAAAAATGTTTGCAACAAACTGCATCAAGT
>OY757918.1:97924083-98006583 GCA_963585895.1 Sepioteuthis lessoniana
TTATTTAATGCCAAAGCCATTCTCACAGAAAAACAGCAGTGATACTATTAAACCCATAGCTGAGAGGATAAGGAGGTTCATACCTTTCCCAAAGGTATTTGCCCGAAAGTGACCGTAATAGGGCGACCGGAGTACGAACTCGCTTGCTATGATTCCGCAGTCCATCGCTTAAACCATTACACCATTACATCCTCCTAGATACTGTTTATTACCAAACTCTACAGCATTGAAACTGTGATCAAAAATAAAATTTCTTAAATATCTATGAGTGTACTTATGTTTGGACTAGTGCATATTCATATTTTTCTTTTTATTTTTTATGCAGAATTTTTCTTCCTGTGGTTAGAGGGAGAATTCATTATTTGTATCTGGCAGCGATTCTAATTTGTTGGCTTCTTTAACATTCCTTTCGGTACTAATTTGGTTTCTTTCATGAATTTAGTCTCAAAGGTGAGACAGTAATATTTCAGTTTCAATTACTTGTCTCCATTGTTCGTCGTTTTTGAATTCAATTAATGTTTCTATTTGACGTTTCATTGTCTCCGAAGCTGTTGTTTCATTTTAGCTTACGATCATTTAATATTTTTGTTAACATCCTAAAACCATATCTACCCCCACCGTTAGAAATTGTACATTTACATTTTTATTTAGAGTTTAATGTACACAATTAAATGATATTAAGAATTCCTATCAAAGACAAATAATTTACTGGCAGTTGCATGGTTTTAAGTATTCTTATCTAATACAAATAATTTCCTGACAGTTGTATGGTCTCAAATATTCTTATCTAATACAAATAATTTACACATAATTATGTTGTCTCAAGTATTCTTATCAAACACAAATAATTCACTGACAGTTGTACGGTCTCAAGTATTCTTATCAAATACAAATAATTTACACATAATTGTATGGTATCAAGTTTTCCTATGAAAGACAATTTATTGGCAGTTGTATGGTCTCAAGTATTCTTATCAAATACAAATAATTTACTGACAGTTGTGTGGTCTCAAGTATTCTCATTTAATATAAATAATTTGCTATCAGATCTATTTGACCTGTGGATTTGACCTAATCAAGTCCTACAACTGTGGACTACAGTGGACCTACAATTAATGGTAACTATATTGTGACATCAAACTCCACAGACCTTCAAAACTGGAACCTCACCACCCGATCCAGTTTAGTGTCATACTCAGGATAGCCCTACTGATGTAAGGGTCCTAACCCTTTGCATTAACAAGGTAGACGAATTAAATATTTTCAACTATTTTTCTATTCAAATCTCAATTTTGTACGAAGCTTGACCAGAAATGATGCAACCATTTGATATTAGCAAAAAAGTATCCTAACAAGAACAAAGGCGCCTTTCAAAGTATTCCCGTTAGGATATCCTCTCATTTATATTTCAGCTTGACTTACACTTTTCAACAACGGACAGCGAACTCCTCTTTCGGGATGGCCTTCAACTATCTTATTAGATTCCCTCTTTTTTAGTTCACAATCTGAATTTTTAGGATGCCGAGTATGGCCTGCAAAGAGATAGCAAACCTAAGTGACGCGATGTTTTACCCACAAATAAATAAACTACACGAGATATCCTTAGTCTACTCGTTCGGTCACTGTGAACTGCAATAGTCACTCAATATGCAAATAGCGTTTAACAACCCACTGAATTACTCCACAGGAGAGTGTATTCGCATTATGATTCTATATGATTGCCAAGTTAATAGAAGTCCATCAAATCGGCTTTTGAGAAAATAAAAATGTCTAGGTACTTGTATAAAAATTTTCGTCGGCTTTTCATAGTATCAAATATGTCTGCTAATTATCAAACCTGTGACTTAATTAAGTAAGAAAACACAAAAATATTGGTTCTTGCTCTCAGTGAAATATATTTTGTCACCGTTTCATTTAAAAAATAATCTTTTTTTAAAAGAATACAAAGAGACATTATTCAATTTTTATTAACTTCGGGCATTCTGCTGTTCATTGTAGCTGACAAATTTAATTATTGACTTTTCAGACTGTCATTTAAAATTCTGAATTAAAAAAAAATCTTGCAATAAATTTATCAAGAAATCAAAGCTATATAAGGATGAATCAACGAATACATTGCCTGAATTGTAGTTTCACGTGGGGTTCATTGAACGTCCAGAATGGTTTCGTCGGACGTGGTGTTGTTATTAACTAAGCTAAGACATTACCCACAAACCCGAGGTTGCTTACAGTACCTGCTGAAGCTTAAGTGGTCACCTGATTAAGTATTGAACCGACTCATCGCTGCTTAGCTTAGGCCATTTATGGGGAACCAGTGTTTTCAATGTAACTTGACAGCAAGTCGTGTGCGAAGATGTTGATATTTACTCAGTATTGCTTACATATACGCCTTATAGTTATATACCCTTGTTGCTTCCAGACTCTGCAATATAATTAAGGATAATAATCAATTATATTTGTTAATCATTTTATTTGTTGTGAAGAATTGTAAGTTGGCTAGAAACTTTGAATAGAAGTGTAAGTCGCGATCGTCATGTGTATGCACGTGTCGCACGGAAGGGGAGGATGTCGGGTGGACAGGTTTTTTTTTTAGAAATCACCAAGGACAACATATTAGAGATATGTTTTAAAATCGTTGTTGTAAACATTTTCTCGCCTGACTTAGATAAGATAACGTAACACTAAAAGTTGATGACTTGTTCTTTTCATCATTTCGTTCCAAAGAATATTCCTGTCGCGTGAGCTGAGTCCTTGGTTGGTTGTTTTGTTTTACGGCGTATCAACCCTTTCCGGGTCATTTAACACCGAATTAAATTTCAAACAATTCAGTTTAGTATAAGTATAATTTTTGTTTACAAATAGTTAAATGTCAAAACAGTTCACTTAAATGATAAAACAATCCTATTTTAAACAATTCAGTTAAGTATAAGTACACAGTTTCAAAGTCAAAAACAGTTCTATATCAAACATTTTAGTTTAGCGTAAGTAAAGAGTTTAGTTCTATTCGACCCATTGATAGGACCATATCAGGTGCTACCAGACTGGGCCAGAGTGGACCTGAGAGTAATGGCAATAAAGGGGTACTCCGCATTCTCCAAAGCTCCAGCATTACCGGAACCTCACCATCATATTGTATAGTGGAATATCCGGGACACTCATTGGGGAGTATCTTACTCCTCTGCAGAAGTGCAGTCGGTGTATTCCACACCCCCAACCAACGGGGCAAGCTGAATCCTTGTCACTATTTCCTGGTCAGCTGATTTTCAATGAGAGTTGCCAATGTAAAATGAATCCTATTCCCTAACATCTAGACAGAAAATTAACCTAGATGGGTTGACGTGCCGTTAAAATCCATTTGTCCATCAATTAGCTCGATGTTTTCCATAACATGCAACAGGTTTTGACGAAGCAACTGAAGATAGTGTCAATTGAAGACTTCCAATACCGAGTTGGAACAATGTTTTTTGTCGTTTACGTAATTGATAAACCTTCTCTGGGTATTTTCAGAGATGGAGCAGATTTTTTAAGACCCTTTTTTTGCTCCATTTCTTAAGCGGAATCGCATAAGACAAATCCTGTGAATATTATTTTCTTTCAACTGGATAAACAAGTTAATTAAACAAAATTTATCAATGGTGTGTTACTAATTAAGATTTATATATGATTAGTTTTGATTATTTTCCAATCTTGTTTTTCGAGGAGACATTGCAATTTGGCAGCAAAAATCGTTCGGACTAAGTCCATAGCAAATGTTGAATTTTTTTTTTTTTCAGGGTGACCCAAAAATCACGATATTAGTATAATCAAAAAAGGAAATATGACTACCAGCAAGTTTTGTTAAAATCTCTCTCTCTCTCTTTCTCTCTCTCTCTCTCTCTCTCTCTCTCTCTCTCTCTCTCTCTCTCTCTCTTTCTCGGTCAGTCCATATCTATCGATCCATTTTAGATTTTTCATGTAAAGTGTTGCTCAAAATTATTGATTTTCGGGCCACCCTATATAGTAAATAAAGTTGGCGACCGTACTCGAGGGCCACCAGAAGGCTCCCTTTTCAAAAGCTACTACACTGAGGTGTAGGGGAGGGCGCTACCCCTTTCCCTGGATTGTTCCACTTTACCCTCGATATGTACCTTATATTGCTGAGTATTAAGCCAGGAGGTATCAAGTACCATTTTTAAAGTCTGGTATGAGGTGACATGGGATTGAGCCTAGGTCTCCCAGACCATTTGGCGAACAGAAAAAGTAACATCTTTTTTTATGAAAATAGAAAGTTGGATTGACGTTAAACATCTCCCCAACACACACACACATATTCACACACATGCACGCACACTCACAAGGGCACACATACACGCATCAAGAAATAAGTACACATATATGCACCCCCTACACACACGTATGCTCATGTACATATATTTGTTATATTGATTTATATATAAACTTCTGACAGTTGGACTGACTGTTTCAATCATATATAAATAAATATAAGTATATCTAATCCCCATATTGAACGCATATCTTTTAATAAAAAACAAACAAACAACAAAAAAAACCCCCAGGTATACGTAACGATATACAAAATGGATCCCGAGAAACACAACTAAAATAGACGAAAAGGTGTGAAATTTCTATTAAAAAAGCGCCCAAAAACGTTGAAAGAAATCAATACGAAATCGAAAAACTATCTTGCGTATAAATAAACTCAACAAAAAGTCAATTGTGAAGGTTAATAAGAACATAATGAATGATTATAGTGCTTCTATTTAGAATCAAGTGAAGGATTATTATAAGAATTCGCACATTTCTTTATTATATTCTATTTAGGTGAGGTTATTTAGTTTAATAGCATATCCATATTTACCCAACCCCTCCGTTAGGGCAGGATATGACACAAAGTCAATTTTTAAGCGGAGTTTAACAGGTTTCAATTCAGAGTTTTCCTTCTCCTAGACGAGTTGCTTCACCAAGGCTGAAGAACCCATTCTGTTCTATTTACCCATAGCTGGAGGGAGAATAATTGGATTCATACCGTTCCAAACGGCATTAGAGCTATGTGAAATGCAATCAGCCTCGTCCAGGTTTTGAACTCGTGTCGTCGTGTCTATTTCCAACGACGATAACCATTACACCACGGGCACCCCCAGTTTACTAGCATATCAACCCTTGTGGGTTATTTAATCATAAATGCTGTTCGCACATAGAATATATATATATATATATATATATATATTGCTGTTCTGCAATTTCGAGAAAAGCATGTAAAAAGTCATATGACGAGACGGAGAGTATTGTAATATTCTCCGCCAAAATAAATTTATTATGTCGACTTAACCAAGTTTGAGTTTCCATCAAATTATACTATATATATATATATATATATATATATAAGAACAAGAAAATTAATAGATATAATCCATTATAGATTTATTTCACCCATCTATTGATAGGCTCTTCATATAGATTTGAACAGAAATTTGTTTTTTTTTACCGTTAATCCCAGGGAATAAGAGGTACATACGATAGGTTTCCAGACTTTTTTCGTATGGGCACTTTTAGTGATAATACACACTTTTATTGATAGTCCCCTTCGAAGTAATCTTCTCCGGTTGCAATGCACTTGTTCTACCGTTCCAACAACTTCTGGAAGGCCTCATGGAAGACCTTTTGTGTGAGCGTGACAATGACCTTCGTCACAGCCTATTTCATCTCCTCAATTGTCTCATAACGACAGCCTCTGAGCTTAGGGAATAACCAAAAGTCACAGGGAGCAAGGTCTGGACTATAGGGACGGTGAGGAACTATCTTGATGCCCATCTTGGTCAAATAGTCTGTGACAAGGATGGAGTTGTGGACTGGTGTATTGTCCTGGTGTAAATGCCACTGACCCGATTTGAAGAGTGCTGGCCCTAGGAATCTCTTGCTGAACTCCCTTAAAACCTCGACATAGTAACCCTAACCCTAACCCTTTGACCAATCAACTCTTCTGTATTGACTTCCTTACTCCTCCCACACCTCTCATCATCCCTCACAGACTCCCTGCCTTCCTTGAATCTCTTATGCCACTCAAAAACTGATGCTCGAATCATGCAAGATGCTCCAAAAGCAGTCTGAAGCATTCCATACGTTTCTGTGGAATTTTTTCCAAGTTTAAAACACAATTTTATTGCATATCGTTCTTCATAAGTGTCAGGTTGCATTTTTGAAATTCACCAGCTGTTTCAATCAAGCTTCAGTTGGGTGCATTCCAATTGCTGCTGTAGCTGTTCATTTGAACCTGAAATCATAAAAATTGGTCAGTCATCTCATAATATGTATAGTAATAACATAGTGAATTTTCAAGAGTCTACGACAATTTTAAATGCACATATGAAAAGGTCTGGAAACTTATCATATGACCTTGTATATTTCATTTTATGTTATTAATTTTCTTGTTTTAATGAATATTTACACTGCATACATTTCTTAATATATGTTTACATATATTAATCAGCCGTATATTGGGCACTCCCTTTGGATTATTCTGTTTAGGTCTGTGTATGTGTGTGTGTGTGTGTGTGGGCAGTTGGGCTGCAGTCCTTCATTTAAGAATTTTTAATAAAATAATAAAGACACATTTTCTCTTTTTATTTTTTATTAGGTTCCTTTTAAGTGTTTTGGCTTTAGGTTGGAATTGGTGAATGAATTTACTAAAATTGTCCCCAAGGCAACTATGGAAGTAAGTGTTTTTATGATGGTTCTTTTATTACGGAAGGGGCATTCCCTATGGAAATAACTCCGTTTTTAATTCACACAAGAACTCAGTATTAACATAAAATCCTATTTGGATACAAGCATAATTGACAGATTTACCACATTCACATATAACCGACCAACATTAATCCCTTCACTCTCAGTTGTCTTCATTATAGCATAGCTAATTAAGAAAGCTCATTTAGCATGATGCAGACCACAGAAAATTATTGTTTACTTCCAAATTGGACTGAAAATTAGATTATTCTCAAAGTGAGTGCATTTTGCAAAAATAAAAATCATGTGATACTGAAATAAAAATATCGTTATATGCAGGATCACACACACACACACACACACACACACACATATATATATATATATATATATATATATAAACAAATAAATAACGAAATCATTGGTAAAAGGGGAATCTATTTTAAAACAATAAAACAGCGCGGGCCCTTTCGTCCGGCACTTGTTAACCTTAGTCACCGGAAAAATAATTAAAAACGGGGTGTAAATTAGATAATTGGATTGAAGGGACAAGGTGAGAAAAAAAAATTCAAGTCACCCCAGTCTTCAACAATTCCCCCCCCCAAATATTTAGAATATGACTGCTTAGCTGTCTACATAGAAGGCCCCCCTCTATGTAGACAGCTAAGCAGTCATAAGCAGGCGATTTATAGCGATATAAATCGCCTCTAAGACATTAAGTTGAATTTTGTCTCTGGCTCGATGCAGAACAGAAGAGCAATCATCTTCATAGCTAGTCCTGCAACTATTTATGGTAAGCAAATGCTCACCAATAGCCCAATCCATTGCCTGGGAGTGCCTGGATATTTGTCGTCCTTTTGACAAAATAACTCTGGGTATATGCTGTCTAATTCTCACTTCGAGGCGCTGACAAGTTCTGCCTATATATGTCGAACTACATCGACATAGACATTTATATACTAAAATACCCTGTTTAAAGATAGGCAACTTGTCCTTGTATGTAGAATCAAAAGCCATCCTCGTAGTGAATATTGATCTTAAATTAACAGCATGATAACAGCGATACACCGCAGAGGCAATCCTCTCAGCAAAGGACTGGCTGGCACAACCAACCTAAGGAAGTCTAAAATAAACAGGACATTTCGGAGGAACGAAGGTTTTGTTCTTATTCTTTAACCTTGTACCTTCAATCCAATTATTTGATTTACACCCCGTTTTTAATTATTTTTCCGGTGACTAAGCTTGACAAGTGCCGGACGAAAGGGCCCTCGCTGTTTTAGTGTTTTAAAATAGTTTCCCCTTGTACCAATGATTTCTTTATTCATTTGTTTATATAAATTTTCATGTACCAATAACATAATAATAATAATAATAATAATAATAATAATAATAATAATATATATAACATATTTTTCAATCTGGTAAATCCGGAGTAGGGAATAATTCCAATCAGGACCAATAAAATATTCAAAAATAGAATATTAAATCTAAATAATCCTGGTAAAGAGCTAAATAGAAATAAAATCCACGGAGCAAATAATTTTCTCTTAAAAAAAACCCAACAATCGGTCACATTAAGATAATAAATTTATTTCCAATGTGACCGACTGTTTTTTTTTTTTTTAAAGAATATATATATATATATATATCCATCGGCACGAGCAGGATGTGACACAAGGTAATTTTTTATGTGGAGTTTAACAGGTTTGAATTCAGAGTTTTAATTCTCCTAGACCGTTTGCCCTACCAAGGTTAAAGATCCTAATCTGCCCTACTATTTACACACAGCTGGAGAGAGAATATTTGGAGTCCCAGCTTTCCTAATGGTATTAGCGCAATGTGAAATCCAAACATTCTTGCTCAGGATTTGAACTCGTGTCGTCGGGTCCATTTCAATGACAGTATCCATTGCACTACAAACGCCTCTCTCTCTGTCTCAGTTTGTTTGTAAGTCAGTCTGTCTGTTTTTCTCTGTCTCTGTCGCTGTCTCTCCCCCTCTCTCTCTATATATAGAAAATTTATTCACTGTTCGATCATTCTGTCATTTAAAGTTTTATCCTGGATATACATTTTTCAGTTTTTTTCAGAGAGTTACTGTGGTATTTTGGTATTTTGAGGTGTGATTGAATTGTCTGAAGAAGATTCTCGGCATCACATAGTAAAAACACACCCTCGACACCGTAGTTTTCACTCAGGCATCTCTTCTCAGTGTCTGTACCATCTTGATGCAATAACTGTTTCGTTGGGTCAGTCATGATATCCGAATAAAAGATCACCGCGTCCCGAAGAATCTGTTCAACGGCGAACTGTCTCTGGGCAAGCACACCCAAGGAAGTAAGAAAAAGTGCTTCGGTATCGCCCTGTTGGGTATCACCCACCTTTTTCCACACAATGAACTAGTCCATCTGCCATATATAGCAGTAGCTACTAATACCAGGGCTGACTAGAATGTGAAGAGCAGCTTCTTGTAAGAAATAGTATTAGAGCGTTGGAGACTGGAGATCGCACTAGATCACCTTACTTGCTACCGTAATAACGGTAGCCAATACTATCGTTGGACTATATCTTTATTCTGTATTCACGAATCCTATGTTCTTGTCAACTAATAGTCTCTCTATTGTATATACTTTTCCCTGAGAATATATCTCTATTTCCTCTCATATCGTGGTTTTTCCTTTATTTGATATTACAAGCGTTCACTAACCAGAACGCAACACGCCCCTAATCGTCTAGAATACCTCGTGCAGGACAGAGATAAATGGCAAAAAGTTGACAAACGTGTAGCGAAAGTCTTTGAAGCAAGAAAGAACGCAACTGCTTAACAAGACAGAAAGCTTAGAAAAGGCTCTGGCATATCAGCTTCTGCGGCCACCATTCCTTGTTCTCACTCTTCCGCTCACAGATTGGCCTCATTAGTCATCTGCGCCCTCACAGATCTCGTCTTCAGTTATAGGTTGATCAGATGTTCCTTTTCGACAACGATGGACAAAGAAGAAAAATGATGGCGCTATAAATCGTATAGATGGGTCAGTGATTGTGGCTAGCCAAGATTAGTTTAGAAAAGTATGTTACACAGAATAAACGCCTTTTTCCCCATCCTCCGTAAAAATTTAGAGCTGTTCGCCCAATTTTAATTATATGACATTCATTTGTGGTAGATAAACAGGCTTTGAGGCGCAGGTTACGTGTCTCCAATGAATGCCCAAGTATTGATATAAATATTATATATATATATATATGAGTGTGTGTGTGTGTGTGTATGTGTGTGTGTAAGTAAGTAAAGTTGGCGACCGTAGTCGAAGGCGACCAGAAGGCTCCCTTTTCAATAGCTACTACACCGAGTTACAAGGGAGAGCGCTACTCCTTTCCTTGGATTGCTCTACTTTACCCTTGATACGTACCTTATATTGCTGAGTGTTAAGAAAGTAGGTACCAAGTACCATTTTAAAAGTCTTTGAAATGACGCGACCTGGGATTGAACCCAGGTCTTCCGGACCATTGGCAAACACTCTACCCACTACTTAAGCATATAATTCAGCAACACACACGCATACACTCACACACACACACACACACACACACACACACACACACACACATATATATATATATATATATATATGTCTGCGTGTGGTGAGGGTGGGTGGAAGTGGGTGTGTTGCTACATTGCTTTGAGCATAAACAAAACATTTTTAGCAGCACATATTAAATTTTATGAATTGAAGATTTTGAAAATTGAATAAAATAAAATGAGGAGTCAAATGAAATGTCACTTAGGAGAGTCCCCAAGGGTTAGTCTAAGTTTAGTGCTCACACGATTGTTAACGTTCCTGGAATTAAATTTTCGCTTAAATACTTTACGGGAAATTATATAAAATTAGCTAAAATATTATTTTAAAACATTTAGTGCCTACTTGTGCATACGTTGGGATGTTTCACACAATCAACGAGAAAGGAATCAGCACTTAATGTATTGGTCGTCAGCGGTCGTGTCGATACTGCTATATGGATTTTAGGTTCGAATGAACAGCTACGGCAGCATTTGAAATACACCCTACTAAAGCCTGATTGTAACAGCTGGTGAATTTCAAAAATGCAATCTGGACGTGAGGACACTTTAGGAGAATGATATGCAATAAAATTCTGTTTTAAACTTGGAAAAAATGCCACAGAAACGTTCAGAAATGTTCCAGACTGCTTTTCGACGATTTTGCATGAATCAAGCATTAGTTTTTGAGTGGCGTAAGAGATTCAAGGAAGGCAGGGAGTCTGTGAGGGATAATAAGAGGTGTGGGAGGAGTAAGGAAGTCAGAACACCAGAGTTGATCGGCCAAGGGGTTAGGGTTACTATGTTGAGGTTTTAAGGGAGTTCAGCAAGAGATTCATTTGGAAGAGGCCAGCACTCTTCAAATCGGGTCAGTGGCATTTCCACCAAGACAACGCACCAGTCCACAACTCCATCCTTGTCACAGACTATTTGACCAAGTTGGGCATCAAGATAGTTCATCACCGTCCCTATAGTCCAGACCTTGCTCCCTGTGACTTTTGGTTATTCCCTAAGCTCAGAGGCTGTCGTTATGAGACAATTGAGGAGATAAAAGAGGCTGTGACGAAGGTCATTGACACGCTCATACAAGAGGACTTCTATAGGGCCTTCCAGAAGTTGTTGTAACGGTACAACGAGTGGATTGCAGCCGGAGGAGATTACTTCGAAGGGGACTAGCGTTTCATGTGTGTACTATCAATAAAAGTGCCCATGCGAAAAAATTCTGGAAACCTATTTAATGATCCTCGTATATATATATATATATATATATATATATATATATATATATATATGTATTACTTTTGTTACTATGCTTATGTTATGGGGTACAAGGATCTCCAATTTAGTGACGAAGAAAAATTAACACCAATATAAAAACTAGAGGAGGAACCTCTAGTATCAAAACTCTGTTTACTTGTAGATATCCTTTAATGGGAAAAGTCTAAGAGAAATAAAACCTGCTGTCTTTATAGTCACTAGTTATCTTGCTATGCTTGTCACTCGGTTGTACCTATGATGTCCCACAGTGGCATAAGTGTCGTATAATCATACGTCACAATAGTCCAACTACGTACAATGGTCTTACTACCTTATCATCTTGAATATTTTTCAAAAGTTTAACACGTTATTAATCAATATATTTGATTTGTAATTTTGTTGGTAAAAACGGCTATCATCTCTCAATATATAGCTGTCGTCATATATATATATATATATATAAAACACCTTCCGATATTTTGCCCAGTCGGTTGGGTCCGTAGAATACACTGACTGCACCTCTGCAAAAGTGTAAGACCCTCCAATGAGTGTCCTAGATATGACACTAAACAATCTGATGGTGAGGTTCCAGTAATGCTGGGGCTTTGGGGAATGCGGAGCACCTCTTTATTGCCATTGCTCCCAGGTCCATTCTTGCCCAGTGTGGTAGCACCTGTTAGGGCCCTATCTATGGGTTAAATAGAACTAACGGCATTCTTATGCTAAACTGAATTGTTTGACTAAACTGAATAGCTTGAAATAGAAATGTTTTTGACTATTAAACTGTACTTACATTTAAACTGTGAGCTCATGCTAAACTGAATTATTTGAAATGAAACTGTTTTTTGACATTGAAACTGTACTTACACTTAACTGATAAGTTTAATATAGAACTGTTTTGACATTTAACTGTGTGTAAACAAAATCTGTACTTATACTAAACTGAATTCGCTGAATGAGAACTGTTTGACTAAACTGAATAGCTTGAAATAGAAATGTTTTTGACAATTAAACTGTACTTACATTGAAACTGCGTGTTTATGCTAAACTGAATTGTTCGAAATAGAACTGATTATATTTATGAAAATGGATTTGGCGTTAAATAACCTATAAAGGTTTATATGTCATAAAAATCCAACAAACCTACTAACCAACCAACCTTCCGATATTCAACGATTTTAAAAGGTATACATAAACATTATATTTATTAATATATAATGATATTTCCCACGAACAAAATTATATATTTTATCTTTTCGCCAGAAAAAAAAGTTGGAGTGTCTACATTCTATTGTATAAATGAATTAAATTTCATCTGATGAAGGTAATTATTCTAGACTTGAAATAAATTTATAATGGAACCATTGAAATTAATTTTTTTCGTTAAATATATATATATATATAAAGATGAATTGTATTACGTTAATTGAATTACCATGA
Organism: Sepioteuthis lessoniana; assembly: GCA_963585895.1. Classification (NCBI taxonomy): domain Eukaryota; kingdom Metazoa; phylum Mollusca; class Cephalopoda; order Myopsida; family Loliginidae; genus Sepioteuthis; species Sepioteuthis lessoniana. The sequence continues at coordinate 97,937,051 of OY757918.1, forward strand.
CTAGAAAATTCGGAAAGCACCTCCAAGTGATATACGGAACACTAGACAGTTGTTTCGACCTGATTAGGTTTCATCAGAACAGCATAAAGTGATCTCCACCACTTGGAGATCGAAACAGTAACCATAGACTGCTGAGCCGAAACTTTTCCACTGGGCCATCAGTCCATATCACACAGAAGCGATGCCAAATTAACTGATTAAATGCACGACCACTTAACCTGGTGCACGTTTTATCCCTACAGTAGAAACGGTCACCTCTAGGGCCACGTCTTCCCAAGTCGGTCCTATGTATCCACGCAGACTTAACCTCATGTCACGCTTTTACTATGACTAGTTAATTTGGTATCGCTTCTGTGCGATATGGACCTGTGGCCTAGTGGTTGAGTATCGGTTCTGCAGTCTGTAGCTGCTGGTAGATCTCCAGTGGTGAAGATCACGGTATGCACTGCTGATGAAACCTAATAAGTTAGAAACAGCTGTCTTGTGTTCCGTATGTCACATGGAGGTGCTTGCCAGATTTTCTAGTTATGATAATTCAATTAATATATATATATATATATATATATATATATATATATATATATATATATATATATATATATATATACAACTGATTTGAAAAATGAACACTTAGGAAAAAATAGATCTTTAACAATTTGAAGTTAGTATTAAGATTGTTTTATTTCCCTTGTAATGTTTAACTGTTCATCATACATGCATTTTTGAAAACATCTGGAAAGATCTTAAAACATTGAAATATATATTGGCACTGGTGTTTGATTATATATGAAAGTGTCGTGACAAATTGAATAACTGTATGAAATAGGCTACATAACACATATTCAATCATTGTTGGTTTAAGAAATTTTAGTTACAAAATATCTCTTTTAAAATCTTAACGTCACAACACGTTGGCACAATGTCACGACACGTTGGTATAATGTCACGACACATTCGAACATAATAAATAGAGCAAAAGTATAAATATATCTTTTTTAGCGTTTCAAAATCTTTCTAGTTATGTTGGAAATTTACCGAACGTTGTTGAGTGAATGTTATAGAGAAAATAAAACAATTTTAACATCGATTCCAGATTTTCAAGTCTTATCTATTTTCATATATATATATATATATATATATATATATATATATATATATATATATATATATATGTATGTATGTATGAAAACAGATAAGACTTGAAAATCTGGAATCTGGTGTTAAAATTGTTTTATTTTCACTCTCTCTCTCTCTCTCTCTCTATATATATATATATATATATATATATATATATATAGGATGTCCAAAAAAATGTATACACATTAAAAATAATTGTAAACGTAGCGTTTAATTAGAATTTGATTATTTTAAATGTGTAAAAATATTTTACAAGTATCATTTAATTGTTTTTTCACTGCCTGTTCTCAAACTGACGCCCAGTTTGATCCAGACACTGCTGACAACGCCAAGCAATGGAATCGCACACATCATGAAACAATTCCCTTGGTATTTGGGTGCATTCATGCTCAATGGCCTCTCTTAATTCAGCGACTGTTGCAGGTTTTGTAGCGTAGAGAAGACTTTGAAGATGAAGAGTTTTATTTTCAGCAAGATGCCCCCCCCCAACATTACCATAGCGATGTTAGGCCCTTCCTTGATGAGGTTTAGCCAAACAAGTGGATTGTACGGACATTTTCTTAGATATCCTCCCTGTTCACCAGACCTCACACAACTAGATTTTTTTCCTATGGGGATACCCGAAAGACAAAGCCTACGCAACAAAACCTGCAACAGTCGCTGTTTTTACAACATTTAAAATAATAAAATTCTAATAAAACACTACGTTTACAATTATTTTTAATGTGAATACATTTTTTTGGACACTCTGTATATATATATATACATATGTGTGTGTGTGTGTGTGTGTAATTGTGTGTTTGGGGGTTGTGTGTGTGTGTGTGTGTGTGTGTGTGTGTGTGTGTGTGTGCTTGTACACATCTTTTTAGACCTGTTTGTTACCATACATGTATATGTTTATATATATATATATATATATATATATATATATATGCATGTGTGTATGTGCTTGCACGTGTATGTGCGCGCGCGCGCGTGTGTGAATATATATATTTTTAGACCTATTTGTTTACGTGTATGTATCTTATCATTTATAATATTCGAAATATTGTCTTCATATTTATTGTTATATTCACGACATCTAGGTTGATGCGTCCTTCGGCCTTCTTCAGGCATTTCTTGTCGAATTCGAGAGCCTACACAGAACTATGGATATGTTTATGTGTGTGTGTGTGTGAGTGTGTGTGCGTATTTGTGTTTTCATATGGATAAGTTTGTGTAAATACCTTTTTAGACCTGTTTGTTACCCTATATATATATATATATATATATATATATATATATATATATATATATATATATATCCGACCCTTCCACCACGGGTAAGATGTGACAAAAGGTCAGTTTTTAAACGGGGGACAGCTGGTTTAAATTAAGAGTTTTCGATCTTCTATATTGCTTGCCTAATCAAAAGAACCTAGTTCCTCCTATTTACCCAAAGCTGGACGGATAAGAAGAGCTGTATTCATGTATTTCCCCAAGGCATTGTCATCAGGTGAAACGTTATCAGCCTTGTCCAGGATTTGAACTCGACTCTCTGTGTTCATTTCCTAAGATTATAAACGTGTTTACAAAGGCTAAAATAGGTGGTTTGAATTTTGATACCCAAGTGTAAGACACTTTGCTTCTGATATTTCATATTTATCAGCAAAATATCTATTGGCCTCTTCACTGGTAGCTTATTTTGCCTTTGGAGGTGTGGAAAAAAGAGTTATAGTTCTGACAATGGAATCAGCTAACTAAATTCAGATTTTGGCTTCTTGTATTCATTACACAACGACGCTGTTGGGGAAAAACAAGAATCCGTGTTTATGTTCATCAGATATCTCAACAAAAAAGGTACGTAAACTGTGACTACTGTTTTCGACTGTGCATCGCTTACCTCTTTAATCTGACTCTACAAATAAAGTTCTCCTCTTTGAGGGTTACTCACCTAACGTCACTGAACTGCTATTTGAAGAACGCTTCTCAAACTCTCTCATTTTCTCTTCCTTTCTGTGTGTGTGTGTGTGTGTGTGTGTGTGTAATACACACACACACACACACACACACATATATATATACATATCTGTATCCATATTTACCCAACCCCTCCGTTCGAGCAGGATATGGCACAAGGTCATTTTTTAAGCGGAGTTTAACAGGTTTGAATTCAGAGTTTTCCTTCTCCTAAACTAGTTGCCTACCACGACTGAAAAACTCAGTCTGCCCTACTATTTAACCATAGCTTGAGGGAGAATAATTGGATTCATACCTTTCCCAAGGGTAATAATGCTATGTGATATGCAATCAGTCTCGTCCAGGATTTGAACTCGTGTCACCGCGTCCATTTCCTACGACGATAACCATTACACCACGGGCACCTCCATATCTATATCTATATCTATTTGCCCAGTCTGCTGTGGCTGTAGAATACACAGACTGCTTCCCTGCAGAGGGGCAAGACACCCCTTCCCAATGAGTGTCCTGCACATGACACTAAACATTTTAATGTGAGGTCGTTGTAATTCTGGAGTTTTGGTAAATGCAGAGTGTCCTTTCATTGACGTCGCTCCCAGGTCCACCCTGGCGCGGAATGATAGCACCTGATAGGTTCCTATCTATGGGTCAAATAGAACTAAACTGCGTATTTATGCTAAAGTGAATTGCTTGAAATAGAACTGTTTTGAGGTTTAAACTGCGTGCTTATGCTAAACTGAAATGTTTTAAATGGAATTGTTTTTGTATGTTAAGCTGAATTGTTTGAAATGGAACTGTTTTTGACATTGAAACAGTACTTAGGCTAAACCGAATTGTTTGAAATAGAAATGTTTTACTAAAATGCATAGCTTGAAAGAGAACTGTTTTTGACAATTAGACTGTGTACTCATACTAAATTGAATTGTTTGAAATAAAACCATTTGTATAAAAATGGATGTGGCATTAAATAACCTACCAAGGTTGATATGCCATAAACCCAAACAAACAAACAAACAATCTAACCCCTTTTATTACCATTTCTCCCAGGCCCCCGTTAGCACCTGTAAGGGTCTAATCTATGGGTCATATAGATCTTTTTTGATAATAAAGAGTTCATCTGTTTAAAATGATTTTGAAGATACATTTTTACCAGATATCATTTAGATTATAATTTCTTCGGCATGAAATAACCCAACAAGGGTTGATATACCCTAAAACCAACCAATCAACCAACCACCTTTTGTAACACCTCTGTAGATATGACCGTCGAAACAAATATTCATAAAAATAGGTCTTTAAAAATCTTAAAAAGTTGCTATCCTTCTAGACCAGAGCGTCTTAAACGTTTTACTTGATGCATCTCTTGTAACCAAATTTAATTTCCATTCAACCCATATAAATTAATTGAATATTGCCGACATTTTTTTAATCTCATTGGATGCCATGATAAGAGCGGTTGGTTTTTAAAAAGATGTTTTAGGTTTGAAGATTAAATTTTTTACTAAAATGTTGTTATAAATAGAATATTAATTGGTTTCTTTGTTTTGTGGGTTATTTAATGACAAAGCCGTTCTTGAAGAAGAACAGTAGTGATACTATTTAACTCATAGTTGGGTGATAAGAGGGTTCATGCCTTCCCCAAAGGTATTAGTTGGAAAGTAAACGTAATAACGCAAATGGGGTTCGAACTCGCACTTCAGCCATTACGCCATTGGAACTCTTTAGCGCCTGATTATTGGAGTTTATTATAAAAATCCCACTAATGAACATCTGGCAATAGAGAAACTATTTTTTTTTCATTAGAGTGGAATTTTTCCATTATAACGTAATTTAAAAAAAATCTGTTATTATGGATAAGAATTAAAATTTTTGACATTGTATTTTAATTCTCAATTTTCATTACTTTTTTTTCTTTTAAAAATTTGTATCACAATTTAATCTTTATCCTTATTAAATAATCTTACCTTTTGTTCTAAATAAATCTCATGGCCTATTGTAAAAAGTTGGTTGGTTGTTTGGGTTTTACGGTATATCAACTTTTGTAGGTTATCTAATGCCAAATTCATTTTTATACAAATAATCAGTTCTATTTCAAACAATTTAGTTTAGCATAAGTACGTAGTTTAACTGTCAAAAACATTTCTATTTCAAGTTATTCAGTTTATTCAAACAGTTCTAATTCAGCTAATTCAGTTTAGTATAAGTATAGATTTTGTTTACACACAGTTAGATATCAAAACAATTCTATAATAAATAATTCAGTTTAGCGTAAGTACAGTTTCAATGTCAAAAACAGTTCCATTTCAAACAATTCAGTTTAGCATAAGTACGCAGTTTAAATGTAAGTACACAGCTTAATTGTCAAAACATTTCTATTTCAAGCTATTCAGTTTAGTCACACAGTTCTAATTCAAACAATTCAGTTTAGCATAAGTTTAGTAATATTCAACCCATAGATAGGACCCTATCAGGTGCTACCACTCAGGGCCAGAGTGGACCTGGGAGCGATGGCATTGAAGAGGTGCTCCGCATTTCCCAAAGCCCCTGCATTACTGGCACCTCACCATCAGATTGTTTAGTGTCATATCCAAGACACTCGTTGGGTAGGTGCGGGTTTTACCCCTCTACAGAGGTGCAGTCAGTGTATTCTACAGCCCCAGCCAACTGGGCGAATTGTAAAAAGGAATATTTTAAAATTCATTATTTTTATAAAATAATTGGTTTAGAATATATATATATATATATATATATATATATAGTTTTGAAAAGTTTTCTTTCGAAAAAATTTGATTATGCGCAGAAAAGATTCGGATATTTTCGGTTATAGGCTGATTGTTCGTTCATTTAAATAATCCGTATTTTTTTGCACAGTTCTATGTGAACGACACATTACCGGACCATCACACCCAATCAGGTATACTCCTAGAGGTATGATATCTATCAACTATTGAACATGATCCAGAGATTTTCGTTCTTTTGTTATGAAGGAATTTACCAACGAAAACTAATAAATCCACTCCCTATTCATCTCTATGTTTTTATTCTTGTCAAAATTTTATTCACCCAAGGGTTCTTCATGGGCAACCCGTCTGTATGATCCAGTAATTTTATGTTTGTTTGGTTGAGTTTTATGGCATATCAACCATTGTTGGTTATTTGATGCCAAATCCTCTTTATACATATATTGAATATATTGGATTTGGTTTGGTTAGCTTTTATGACATATCAACCATTGTAGGTTATTTAATGCCAAATCCTCTTTATACAAATATATTGAATATATTGGATTTGGTTGGGTTAGGTTTTATGACATATCAACCATTATAGGTTATTTCATGCCCAATCCTCTTTGCATATATATTAGATATATGATTTGTAAACACATTTTGTAGATACACACAGTTAAATGATCAAAGAGTTTTATAACTAACAATTTAATTTGGCATAATTCAACAAAGTTAAATGGTTCCAAGTATTGCCATGTATCATTACCAATTCAATTAAATATCAGTTATTCGTTTATACCTAATTAAATGATCAAACAGTTCGATTTCAAACAATTCTATTTAACATGTCATTTGTTTGCACTGAGTTTAAATGTCAAACAGTTCTATTTAAACCATAGATAGGACTCTATCAGGTGCAACCACTCCGAGCCTGAGCGAAACTGGGAGCGAATGTTTACTCTACATTCCCCAAAACTCCTGTATTACTGGAGCCTCAACATTAGAGTGTTTAATGTCATATCAAAGCACTCGTTGACGTTTGGGATCTATTCTACACCCCCAGTCGACTAGGCAGCCAGTTATTTTAGTTCTATTATGAAGAGATTTATTAATGAAAACTAATAAAGTCATTCCCTGTTGACCCCTCTGCTTTTATTCTCCTAGCCAAGATTTTATACACCTCAGAGGGATCTTTATTGACCCCTTTGAAAAGCCTTGGCTGAAACACTTTTTCGCTCAGCTGAATTGAAATTGTCGAAGGTAACCTTACAGCTTTGTCTGAGTATTGTTCATTTAAAAAACTGACATAGACACTGTCATGAAATAAGAGTTTTGCTGTCACTTGATCTCCAGAGAAAGCCGTCAAGCTTTCCAATAACAATAATGATTATATTAAATAATTATAAAATAATTATCAGGATCTTTTGATATAACTATCAAGATCATTGATTGTTTGATTTTAACAGGATGTCAACCTGTCTGGGGTTATTTTATGCATAGACGTTAGGGAATTGCGTTTATATCGAATACGAGTGATTTTTAAACAGATCTCATCATCATGTTGTGCTGCTAGCACGGATTTCTCGGACTCTCTCTCTCTCGCCATTCGTCACTATTATCCATCGCTTCCGGCTGGTCTTCTAGACTACACCTGGTCTCCGTAGAGAACTGTTGTTGATGTTTTAGTTGGTTGTTTAACACTTGTACGTCCGTGTGAAGGGGTCCATAGGAGAACGTCACTTATGAGTTCGTCCTTACTTCTCTCGCTGTGTCTCGCATGTCTTGTTAGTCTTATTTGCATAGTTTTAGAGATGGGAGGTAGGTGGCCGTACAGATGCTCTTACAACCAAACAGATTTAATTGGCCCAGGCATGGGACCTTAATATGTACCATCACTATGAATCAAAGCGGACTGGGAGTAATGGTAATGAAGGGGTACTCCATATTCTCCATATTTCCAAAATCAGTGTCAGACCACTGGATGAAATCTAATGTCATACCCAAGACGCCCCTTTTTTTGGGGGGGGTGTCTTACCCATTTGTAAGAGATATAGTCAGCGTATTCTAAACCCCTCCGACAAGAGTAGTCGTATTAGGTAACCTCACAGTTTAGTGGTTGGTTGGTTCGTTGTTTCACGGTTTATCAACCGTTTTCGGGCCATTTAACGCCGAATTAAGTCATTTTGATAAAAATTTCTATGTTTGGTTTAGTTTTATGGCGCATCAGCCATAGGTAGGTTATTTAATGCCAAATCCATTTTAGTTATATAAAAAGTTCTATTTCAAACAATTCAGTTTAGCATAAGTACACAGTTTGGTTCCATTTGACTTATAGATAGGAGCCAATTAGGTGCTACCACTCCGGGTCACACAGGACCATGGAGCGATGGCAATAAATGGGTACTCCGTATTCCCCAAAACTCCAGCATTACTTGTTTTGTGTCATATACAGGACACTCGTTGGGCGGGTTTTACCCTTCTGCAGAGAAGCAGTCGGTGTATTCTACAGCCCCAGTCGACTGGGGTTGTAGAATACACAGTTTCGTGGGTGTGTTGTTCATTTAACAAATTTGCATAAATATCATGCTGGAATAGGAGACTTGCCCTCACTTGATCTCCAGAGAAAATCATCCAGTATAAGAATAGGAACAATGATAAAATAGTTAAATAGTGATAAAATAACAATTGCCATCATCGGGATCTTTTTATATAATTATTAAAATGATGAACAAGGGTGATGTAAACATGATTGATATTAATTATGATTATAGTGAGTGAAAAAGAAAAAACAATAACAAAAGGAAATAGTTCATAATAAGAAACCTAAGTTCAAGGACAAGCTTGTTCGCTAAAAATGGATTCGTGATTTGAATACTCGAAAGCTCGTTAAGGAATCAGTTCTCTCAGACATATTCCTTCTCTTTGAGAACAAATTTCCCAACCTGCAGAACGGCCACCGCCTTTAATTAGTGCAAATGCATCTCTTCTGTGTTCAAGTTATTTCCGTGCGTTGAGCATAGCGAAATTATTATTCATTCAAGACTTTTTTGTTTTTGCTTTATTCTTTCGTTGCTGACTAACACGAAAAACACGCATTATTATTATTATTATTATTATTATTATTATTATTATTATTATTATTTCGCGGTTGTTTGTTGTTTCTTTTGTTTTTTCTTTGTTTTGATTCGATATTCGGACATACACAGGTGGCAAGATCTTGTCAAAACACTGCGAATGACGTCTTCGCTATTCCCTTCCTATGTGTTTAAATCAATACAAAGGCACAAACAGCGTTAACAAAGAAAAATGGCTGTGTTTCTAAGTTACAGAAGCTAATTACGATTGTTGGAGGGTAAAAAAAAAAAGGCCCCACCCTATTGTAATGAAAAGCACGCGGCTCTTCATTTGCTTTCTAGTTATAATCAACTGATCAAACAACCCACTATATCAACTGACGAACACCGGAGAAAGGCCGATCAAATTACCCAGAGTTCATTTACAGTATTTGCATGTTTTGGACTATTGCCTTCAACCTGATTGTTATATTCATGACGTTTCGGCCGACTTACTCTTCGGCCTTCGGTAGGAGGAACGTGGTGAAACAGTTACCGTGGCAATTGTTTTTTAATGACATATAAACCTTCGTGGGTTTTTTAATGCCAAAGCCATTTTTGTAGAAGAATTGAAGTATTAATCAACCCAGAGCTGAGGGGGATAAGGTTGGTTGGTGGATTGGTTTGTTGTTTTGTTTTACGGCGTATCAACCTTTTTCGGATCATTTAGTGCCGAATAAAGTCATTTTGAGGAAAGTTGGTTTCTTTGTTTCAAGGTCTTCGTATCTTCAAATGTTTATTCATGATGTACAGTAATTTTTAGATACCGATTTGTTTTTATAAACTTTGGTATTGTTTACATTGGTTTGGTCTTTAAAATTTTCCATATAAGCCCACTACTTTCAGGAAGGACATTATAGTGTCCATATTGTTTTTTTTTAAATAGTTCTTTCATACAGCTTACATTATAAAATCTTTCTCTTCTAGGAGCCAGATCAATGCATTCAATGAGAATGTGTTTTATTGTATACGCTGTCTAGCATGGATGGCAGATTGGTTGCTCTTCTTCTTTAAGAAAAGTAAGAATGCGTAATTCTTGTGTGACAAGGGGAATAAGGGAGGTTAATTCCTTTTCTACATGTATTAGTTTGAAAGTGCATGTAATAGCGTGAATAAAAATCCAACCAACCAACCAAGTGTTGGACACTTTGCTTCTAATATTTTATATTGATTAGCAAAATTCTTGTGACATCAAGGGGAATAAGGGAGGTTAATTCCTTTTCTACATGTATTAGTTTGAAAGTGCATGTAATAGCGTGAATAAAAACCAACCAACCAACCAACCAACCAAGTGTTGGACACTTTGCTTCTAATATTCTATATTGATCAGCAAAATATCTATTAGCTTTTCACGGGTGGCTTATTTTGCTACTGGCTGGATGGGAATCCAAGTTAATTTATTAACTGATAATCATTTAGCTGATATCACAAAGTATAGGCCGTGGTGTGGAAACAGTAATCCTCTGTCAAGACATCTGAAGAAGGCCGGAGAGTACAGCAGCCGAAATAGTGTTAATATAACAACTAAAATAAAAACAATAGCCCGAGAATTGTAAATAGTGTTGTCAAACACTTCCCCTTAGATGGTGACAAATTCAGAGAAAAAAAACAAAAACAAACAAAAAACAACAAATGAATAAGATAAAAAATAAAAAAAAAATCGTAGAAATAATTCAAAAACTTATAAACATAGAATCAATAATTGAAAGAAAAAAAAAGAGAAATCGATAAAAATTTAGAAAACTCCATTTGGAGTTAGTATGACCTAATCGTCTGGCCTTGGAATTAAGATTTGACAATTACAATCAAATATGATACTATTTACTAACCCCGCCGCTCGGGCAGGATATGACACAAGGTCAATTTTTAAGCGGAGTTTAACAAGTTTGAATTCAGAGTTTTCCTTCTCCTAGACTAGTTGCCTAACCAAGGCTGAAGAACTTAGTCTGTTCTACTATTTACCCATAGCTGGAGGGAGAATAATTGGATTCATACCTTCCGCAAGGGTATTAGTGCTATGTGAAATGCAATCAGTCTCGTCCAGGATTTGAACTCGTGTCGCCGTGTCCTACGACAATAATGACTACACCACGGGCACCTCCTACAATCAAATATGATAAACCAGACAATAAGTCACTGTTGATTTAAAAGCCCCCCCCCGGAAAATAAAGTTGGTGACCGTAGTCGAGGGTGACCCGAAAGCTCCCTTTTCAATTCCTACTACATCGAGGTGTAGGGGAGGGCGCTACTCCTTCCCCCCGATTGCTCCACTTTACCCTTGATACGTACCTTTTAATGCTGAGTGTTAAGCAAGGAGGTATCAAGCAACATTTTAAAAGTCTTTGGTATGACGCGACTTGGGACTGAACCCTGGTCTCCCAGGCCATTGGCGAACATTCTACTCACTAGGCCAAGGAACCAGTATATAAACCAAATAAAGACACTTTGACCAGAAAACTTTTTTCGTTTAATTTATAGATATGCTTTGTCACTTGGACATTTTGCGTTGCTTTTCTTATAGCAACTCCTTTAAAAATCTTTAAAAAAAAACTTTCTTAAAAAATACTTTTTTTTCCATAAAACCTTTTTCTCCTGATTATGAACCCAGGTCTAAATGAGATGAGAATTACAAAAATAGTTTATAAGTAATTTTGCTTTTTGTTTCTAGGTTTTTTCGTTTATATATTTATTGGCATCATCGTTAGAGTGCTCCTCACTAGTCAGGGAGACTTGGGGTTCAATCCTAGGTCGAGCCATACATAAAAAAATTTTACTTGCTTAATACTCAGCTTTACAAGCTGTGGATCAAAGGGAGCATTCATGGGAAAGGAGTCGTACCCTTCCTTAAACCTCGGTGTAGTAGCTATTGAAAAGGGAGACTTCGAGTCACCCTCCTTATATCTAGTTAAAGATTACGGAACTTTCCTATTAGATGATCTAATAATATTTTTCCTTGAGCTATCTTGCTAGTTTCTTTGGTTTGGTTTGGTTTCTTTGTTTATTGGCATATCAACCTTCATTGGTTATTTAATGCCAAAGCCATCCTTATAGAAGAGCAGTAGTGGTATTATTTAACCCTTAGCTGGGAGGATAAGGGGGTTTATACCTTTTCCAAGGGTATTTGTCCGAAAGTGAACGTAATATCGCGACTGGAGTTTGAACTCGCTTACTACGATTCCGCAAGTTCATCGCTTTAACCATTACACTACGAGGAACCCACCCCCGCCAGTTTCTTTGTCTCAGGATCCAATTGATAAAGAAGTTCTACTCCCAAACGCTATCGATTATATCGATTGATCATCTTCAAGGTATTTTTGTAGGCATTGTTTTTTTTATCGTTTCGGTACGACAATTATTTTGTTGGAATTGGTGGGTTGCTTTAGTTAGTATGTTAGTTGACAAAGATATTTAGAATATTAATGCCAGTATTGAATGCTATTTATTTATGTCTGATTGGTTATTTTGAATTTTGAATTTTAAAACAACAACCACCAGTTTCTCTCGTCTTTTAACATAAGTTGGCCGGCCGTAGTCGAGGGCGACACAAAGGCTCCCTTTTCAATAGCTACTAAACCGAGGTGTAGGGGAGGGCGCTACACTTTTTTCTAGGAGTGCTTCATTTATCCTTGATTAGTACGTTATAATGCTGACTGTTAAGCAAGGAGGCATCAAGTATTTTTTTTTTGAGTCTTTGGTATGATTCGACCAGGGATTGAACACAAGTTTCTCGGATCACTGGCAAACACTCTAACTATTATACCAATGGGCCGGCACCACATCTTTGATATCAGTCGCATCAAACATAATATGACAACACATAATGATTACACTGATAGTCATCATCATCATGATGTCACGCCTTCAGCACAGATATCCCGGACCCTTTCTCGCCACCCTTCCCTATCGTCCATTGCTTCCGGCAAGTCTTCAGGACTACATCCTGTATCGGTACAGAGCTGCTGTATGTAGCTTCTAGCTGGTCGTCCTGCCTTTGCTCGTCCATGAGAAGGAGTCCACAGGAATATATTGCATATGAGTTCGTCCCTACTTCTCCAGCAGTGTCCCGCATGTCTGGATAGTTTTTGCAATGGGTGGTAAGTAGGCGTACAGCAGCTGTTTTGTGGGGTGCTGCCTCCAGGACTTGTTCAATATTGTTCGCAGCATTCTTTTTTAGTTGCCGTCAAACTTTTTCTCCATACGTTTCATTAGCGTCCATGAAGTGCATCCATACAGCAGTACCTACACGACCGCTGCTTGTAAGTAACTGCGTTTCATTTTATCGGTCAGGTCTGACTTTCATATGACCGATAGACTATTGTAGCTGTCCATGCCTTTGCTAGTCGCGTGTTGATGTCTGTCTCAGTTGATGAGACACTGCTTCCAAGGTAGACGAACTTGTCAACTAGTTTCAGCGAGCTACCGTTTAGTGTGGAGATGTCGCCTCTTTGATTAAAACACAAATATTCCGTCTTGTGTGGATTGACATGGAATTTACATTTGCTAAAATATGAAAAACTCCTCACTAGTGACATTTAAATGATATATCGTTTTTTTCACTATAACCACCCCACAAAAATACCAATAAATCCTCGAAGACATCAGTATTAAAAATAAACAAACTGTCTCTTGAGTGGTGCAAGTGAAATTAGACTAGTGATTATGATATTTACCCAACCCCTCCGCTCGGGCAGGATATGACACAAGGTCAATTTTTAAGCGGAGTTTAACAGGTTTGAATTCAGAGTTTTCCTTCTCCGAGACTAGTTGCCTCACCAAGGCTGAAGAACCTAGTCTGCCCTACAATTTACCCATAGATGGAGGGAGAATAATTGGATTCATACCTTTCCCAAGGGCATTAGTGCTATGTGAAATGCAATCAGTCAGGTCCAGGATTTGAACTCGTGTCGCCGTGTCCATATCATGCGACGATAACCATTACACCACGGGCACCTCCAATTAGACTAGTGATTATGGTAACTTCAACTACCAAATGTGTGATCCTTCTTTTTAAGATACGGTCAGTTACGATTATGGCAGGTGAGAGTTTAAAATGTTGGAGGTATTTCTTTCGTACCCTGTATAATTTCACATCGTGATCACATTCTAATGAATCCCTATTCTATCTATCTATTTATCTCTGCCCTGCCGATGGGACTTCTCCTGCCGACGGGTAAGATCTTTCCAAAAAAGGGATGTCCATTTAGTTGTCAGATAATTGTATAAGCCAAATCTGCACCAAATTCAACTCGATGTGGCTTTCGCTATTCAGTAAAAATAAGGTATGCCAAGCGGAAGTTCTGTGGAAAAAAAAAATCTGTGAACAAGAAAAGAAAATCCTTCCTTTATACTTGAAGAAGTGAATGTATAAATTACGTTTACAATACACTGACAGTATCCTGAACAGAGAGGTAAGACCCTCCTCCCCAAAAGGGGAGGTTGCTCTGGCTATGATACTAAACTGCGTCTGTTGGAGAGGCTCCAGTTCTGGAGATCGAGAGAGTGTGAAATCACTATATTGTTGTCATCACTCCGTCTCTGGGTAGTAGTTTTTAGGGCACCATAAATGAGTAAATTTTTTTGGTTTTAAAATTAATCGTATTAAAAAAAAGGCCCATAAGAAACAACTACACAAAAAATGAATATAAGATGAACGTGATTCTCTAACTTGCACGCATAAAATAACCCGGAATCGGTTGACATGCGGTAAAATCTATCTATCTATCTATCTATCTATCTATCTGATGTGGACCTAGGTTGGGACCACGAAAAGACGACTCAGAACACGGTATAAGTTTAAAGATATATTGAAGTAATAAGATACAGAGAAAAGTGCAGGTGTAAGGTAGGCTTACTTGTCAGTCGAATATCCAGTATTTTTGAGAGTACTTGGCTCTCGATTAATATAGAATTTGGAAGAGTCAATGAATGGTTAGGTAACGGTCCCATAACATTATCTTAGTTGGCTGGGGCTGTCGAATATACCGACTGTCTATCTGTAGAGGGGTGAGATCCCCCTCAAACGATTGTCCTGGATATAACACTAAACAATCTGATTGTGAGGCTCCAGTAATGCTGAACCTTTGGGGAATGCAGAGTACCCGTTCGCTGCCATCACTCCCAGGTCCACCCTGGTTCGGAGTGATAGCACCTGATAGGTTCCTATCTATAGGTCAAATAGAACTGTTTCACATTTAAACTGTGTACGTTGACATTTTAATTGAGTGCAAACAAATGACTTTGGTTAAAATGAATTGTTTGAAATAGAACTGTTTAATCATTTAACAGTGTCTAAACAAAGGACTGATGTTTAATTAATTTGTTAGTGATACATAGTAATACTTGGAAGTATTTAACTGCGTGCTAACGAATGAGTAATGTTGAATAGAATGATTAGTGTTAAATTGCAATACCTGTAATCACTTCCCTGTGCGCAAACAAATGATTAATAGTAAATAGATAGTAAATAGGTGCCCGTGGTGTAATGGTTATCGTCGTAGGAAATGGACACGGCGTTCACGAGTTCAAATCCTGGACGAGACTGATTGCATTTCACATAGCACTAATACCCTTGGGAAAGGTATGAATCCAATCATTCTCCCTCTAGCAATGGGTAAATAGTAGGACAGACTAGGTTCTTCAGCCTTGGTGAGGCCACTAGTCTAGGAGAAGGAAAACTCTGAATTCAAACCTGTTAAACTCCGCTTAAAAATTGACCTTGTGTCATATCCTGCCCGAGCGGAGGGGTTGGTAAATAGGATTAATAGTAAATAGAATCGTTCGTATTATATAGCAATTTTTGAAACCACTTCAAATGTGTACCAAAGAAATGAGCTCAATCTCGTTTAAAAATGTATCTACAAAATGTGTTTACAAATCATATATTTAACATATATGTTAAAAACAGGATTTGGTATTGAATTACCAACAATAGTTGATATGCCATAAAATCAAACCAAAGTAAAATACCTTTCTATCTATCTAAATCTGTTCTCATGTATGTACGTATGTATCATTCTTTCTTTCTTTCTTAATCTATATATCTATCTATCTATCTATCTATCTATCTATGTTAAGTGCACACGTACCCCTGTCTAAGAGGTAAATCTATCTATCTATTTGTTCTCACCTATGTATGTATCTATATATCTTTCTTTTGTCTTAATCTGTTCTCATCTATCTATCAAACTATTTATCTATGTGCACACGTACCCCTGTCTAAGAACTAAATCTATCTATCTATCTATCTATCTATCTATCTATCTATCTATCTGTCTGTTCTCACCTATGTATGTATCTATCTTTTTTCTTAATCTATCAATCTATCTATCTTAATCTGTTCTCATGT
The DNA here is from genome assembly GCA_963585895.1 of Sepioteuthis lessoniana. Lineage (NCBI taxonomy): Eukaryota > Metazoa > Mollusca > Cephalopoda > Myopsida > Loliginidae > Sepioteuthis > Sepioteuthis lessoniana. Next base: position 97,953,331 of record OY757918.1, read on the forward strand.
ATGTATGTATGTATCATTTCTTTCTTTCTTTTTTTCTTTCTTTCTTTCTTTCTTTCTTAATCTGTTCGTATCTATCTATCTATCTGTGTGCACACATACCCCTGTCTAAGAGCAAAATCTATCTATCTATCTATCTATCTATCTATCTATCTATTCTCACCTATGTACGTATCTATCTTTCTTTCTTAATTTATCTATCTATCTATCTATGTTCACGCGTACCCCTGTCTCAGAGCTAAAACTATCTATCTATCTATCTATCTATCTATCTATTTGTTCTCACCTATGTATGTATGTATATATGTATGTATCTTTCTTTCTTTCTTTCTTTCTTAATCTATTCCCATCTATCTATCTATGTGCACACGTACCCCTGTCTAAGAGCTAAAACTATCTATCTACCTATTTATCTATGTGCACGCTTACCCTGTCTAAGAGCTAAAACTATCTATCTATCTATCTATCTATCTATCTATCTATGTGCACGCGTACCCCTGTCTAAGAGCTAAAACTATCTATCTATCTATTTATCTATGTGCACGCTTACCCCTGTCTAAGAACTAAAACTGGTCGTTGGTCGAGTAGGAATCTACCTTCTTATTGCACTTGTTCTATAATAATTTTACATGGTGCGTGCTGCAACGATAAACACATGATAACAAATCCCCAATTTGAATTCATTCACTATGAAAGATAGCGATTTAATGTTTATTAGAGTCAGTTCAGTCAGTTTAGCAAGTCAATTCAACCGAGAAGATAATTCGTAAATTATTTCAGCTTATCTATTTTTAAAAATTTTGGAGAGTAATGAAAGTCCCTTTAGATGATTCCGGTACTCAAGTCCTATATACGTGAAATAGCCAATGAGGTATCCAGCTTATAGTTTCTCTCCTACACTAAACAGAGTAATGTAAATGGCATATAAAAATTGAATGTCTTTTAAGTCAGAAATTGGGTTTAGCATTGGTCTAATGAGTAGAGTGCTCGCCAATGGTTTGGTAGACCGGGTTCAATCCCCGGTTGAGTCATACCAAAGACTCAAAAATGGTACTTGATTCTGCCTTGCTTAACACTCAGCTTTAGAAGGTAAGGGTAAAGTGGAGCAATCTAGGGAAAGGAATAGCACCCTCCTCTACACCTCGGTGTAGTAGATATTGAAAAGGGATCCTTTGGGTCACTCTCGACTAAAGGTCGCCAACTTTACTTACTTGCATGTCTTTATTTATTCATTGATAATTAATTAAATATTGCAGCAAAGAGCAGATTATAATCAGACAAGAGTGACCCGTGGAAATTTTCGCTCGTTCGTTTGGTTTAGCTTGGTTGGTTTTACGGCATATCAACCATTCTTGGGCTATCTTATGCCGATGTTAGTCCTTATTCGGAATTGTATTGTTTCAGGTAACAATTCCTGTTCCATTATCATTTCTTTGCATACGATCATCTATCTTCAAGTATTTCTATCAAATGCAAATAATTAGTTCAGAGTAATATAGTGATCAATATTTCTATCTAATAATAAATTCTCTTATGTGCCTGCTGCTAAAATCAATATTCTATTTGACTTGCCTGTTCCCACGATTGAATCAACTAATGATATAACTGCTAGAAGGGTCGGCTATGGGTCAAGCTCTATCAATCACAACACGGGATCCTGGTGACTTAGCAATTGTGACTCGACAGCCAACATAGTCATGTGATCTGCAACACTCTACTTTGGTCCGTATTGGACTAAACAGGCAGTCGGAGGGACCTGATCGGATCAATCAGCTGGCCATATGATTATCCCGATCGTATTCTTATATATATATATATATATAGAGAGAGAGAGAGAGAGAGAGAAATGATAGATTTGATAAAATCCGACAAACTGAGAAAAACTCGTGGAAAAGTGGATAAAATGAAACACAGACAACAGATTCAAAATTTCGTCTTCATTCCATTTTTCTGATGAAGTCTTTATAGAATAAAGACGAAATATTATTGAATCTGTTGTCCGTTCTTTGTTTTATCTAATTTTCTACTTATTTTTTCACACAGACAAACATATATATATATATATATATATATATATATATATATATATATATATATATATATATATTCTCCCGTGGTGTTTAAGGAGGTGCCCGTGTTGTGATGGTTATCGTCGTTGGAAATGGACACTGCGACCCGAGTTTAAATCCTGGACGAGGCTGATTGCATTTCACATAGCACTAATACCCTTGGGAAAGGTATGAGTCCTATTATTCTCACTCCAGGTATAGGTAAATTGTAGGGCAGACTGTGTTCTTCAGCCTTGGTGAGTCAACTATTCTAGGAGAAGGAAAACTCTGAATTCAAACCCCTTCAACTCCCTTTAAAGATTGACCTTGTGTCATATCCTGCCCGAGGGGAGGGGTCGTAAATATGTATATATATATATATATAGTATAAACCCACAAGGGTTGAAATAGTATAAAGCACAACCGCACAAAACTTAAATCTGATTATTACAACTTAACAGCATGGACATAGATTATATGTTTATAAAATACGTATAACAAAAGTTCTTGTAGAAATAAATTACATTGATACTATATAAGACGTCTGACCGTAATAGGATCATAATCATGAGAGAAAACAGGGTTATTTAAAAAAAGGTTAGAATCATAACAAAAATAAAAGATACATAATTGCATAGCTGTTGATACGGTTTCTTTTCGTTCGGAGAAAAAGTCATAAAGTATTTCTCAACGAAGGTAAGTAATTATTACTGAAGTTGAAATTAGTCGTGGGATGTGACACATTGAGTTATAGACCTACATAAACTTGGAAGAAATGTTTCGTTGCTTTGGCGGCGGGAAGGTGACTATCCAAAATTCATGAATCCAAATGAACGAATGCGAGGAGGCACCAGACACAATCATTACAAATAGATGGTTGGTTGGTTGGTTGGTTGGCTAGGTTATATGCCATATTAACGTTTGTAGGCTATTCAATACCAAATCCTGTTTATAAATAAAATCTAATAAATATATATAATTTTTAAACGAATAATTTGTAGTTAACACTTTATACAAGCCATAGATTATCTGCTTGCACACAGTTACATGGTTTCAAGTGTTACTTTCTAACACTAATAGTTTTATTTGCACATAGTTTAATGGTTTCAAGTGTTGCTTTCTGACACTAATAGCTTTATTTGCACATAGTTTAATGGTTTCAAGTATTGCTATGTAACACTAACAATTCAATTTAGCATCAGTCATTTGTGTGCACACAGTTAAATGGTTAAACAGTTCTCTGTTGGGACGCGAGTCAGAGTGGACCTAGGAGTAATGGCAGTGAAGAGGTACATATTCTCCAAAGCTTCAGGATTTGAACCTCAACATCAGATGCACTAGTTCAATTTGACCCATACTCTAACGGGTACTACCACTTTGGGCCAGAGTGGACCTGGGAATAATGGCAATAGAGGTATAGAGGTATACACCATATTCCCCAAAGCTTTAGAACCGATGCAGTTTAGTGTCATATGCAGGTCATTCGTTGGATAGGGTGTTACTCCTTTGCAGAGATGCAGTCGGCGTATACTACAACAACAGCCGACTGGGTCCATTACTAAATGAGTCAGAACAGTGGGGCAGGTAAGATAATGGCAACCCTTTGTTAATAGCAAGTACTAATAGCAACTTGAGCTCTGTGTGTGTCATATCTAAACAAAACTTAGATAACAATATATGTATTTTAAAATGAGCAGGTCCACGAAGAGATTTGTATTTTTTTAGAATTTATCTATTTTGTTCTTACACACAAGTATGTTACCAGCTTGTTGCTTTCGTCAGAGAGCATATATGGCACAAGGCCTTGTTAATGGGGCACTCAATGAGACTTGAACTCACTCGTGTTTGTAGTTTGAATGATTTTCAGTTGGTTATGGGTTTATTTAGAGGTCATCCTATCTTTTTCTTAGAGTGTGTCTACCTTAGTCTGCTTTACCCCTCATTGATCTTTGATATGTTTTTGTCGTTGTGTCTGCGTGTATGTGTTGAAGTGGTTTTGGATTTCACTAACAGTTATTTTTCCTCTGTGTGTGTGTGTGTGAATTTGTGTCTTGGAGATTTTTTGGCGTGTGTATGTGTGGTAGTGTGGTTTAACATTGACTGGTAATTATTTTTTCTAATAATTTTTGTCTGTGTATATATATACATATCTATGTATGTTTGCGTCCATTTGTATATATATATATAAGTCTGTGTGTGTGTGTGTGTGTGTGTGTGTGTGTGTATTTCCAGCTTGGTGCTTTCGTCAGAGAACATGTATGGCACAAGGCCTAGTTAATGGGGTATTCAATGAGACTTGAACTTGCTGGCGTTTGTAGTGTGAATGGTTTTCCGTTGGTTCCGTTGGTTATGTTTTTTTTAATGAATGCCGGTCCTTCCTTTTTCTTAGAGTGTGTTTCTTTTAGCCCACTTTACTCCTCATTTACTTTTGATGTTTGATACGTTGTGTGTGTGTGTGTGTGTGTGTGTGTGTGTTGGAGTGGTTTCGAATTTCACTTATAGTTATTTTTTCTGTGTGTGTGTGTGTGTCTTGGGATTTTGTGCGTGTGTGTATTCATATATATATATATATATATATATATATATATGTACGTATATGTATGTTTGTTTCCATTTGTCTATATATATAGAGAGAGTGATAGAGATAGAGATATATATTCCCCTACCCCAGTAGGGTTGAGTTCTCCGGCGAATGAAGTAATCGTGATGCCATTAGCTTTTATTACAAGCCTCTTCGTATATATGAATTGAGGTCTCGGTAGCCGTTAAACGGATGTATGTAAACAATATTGATTGTGATTCATAACCGTTTAAAATTTACTTCGCTGCTAACTGCTCTTCGTGGCTGAAGGGTTAGAAGCTTGGATTGGCGTTTGAGTCAACCGGGTTTCGATCCCAGCAACGGGAAGCTAATATGTCTTGTCACACTGATGAGTTCTGATAGAACGAAACAGATCTGTCTGTGGATGATTATATATATATATATATATATATATATATAATCAAGATCTTCTTCGTCTGACGATCGGACTGGCAAGAATCTGATAGTCATAAAACGCCGTTGACTCTATGTATAAGCTATTAAAACTCAGATCTACTTATATATATATATATATACGCGTACACATAAAATTTGAATAAATCTAATATCAGTGTATATGTATGCATAAATATCAATGTATAAGTGTATATAGATAAAATGATGTATCTATATAACTGAAATATCTTCCTCCTCCCATATATATATATATATATATATATATATGAAATCCATGGTGTCGTAAAACTCATATTGTGTTCGAGGATAAAGCTTGACAATTGTCTTTTTAGAGAGTGTATGCCTGAAATATTTCGAGAATACTGGATCCTTTCTTCTTTTGACATCTGTCCAGTCTAGAGATAATTAGCACGGACAAGAAGGTAGATAAATGAACTCTATATATTGGGTAGCAGATCAGCCAAGAGACAAAGAAAAACGAAATCGTTGCCCCGATAACCTGTCATGGAGAACCCGCCTGAGAGAGAGAGAGAGAGAGAGAGAGAGAGAGACAGAGAGAGACAGACAGACAGACAGACAGACAGAGTGAATAAATTTGAATTCAAGCATGAGATAGGAACGTTATGGTGGTCATGTACAGACATTTACGAACTAAAGGATTTACTAATTATTATTTCTCTCAGGAAATTTCTTTTCCCCCGAGAAATATAGACCATTGCAGGGGGTTTTCAGTTCGAATACCAGAAATATGACTATTGCAGTTCGTAATTTGTTAAAATAAATTATTGTCAAAAAAGATTTTATTCAAATCTCTTAGATACATATTCCAATTATTCTAAAAAGCGGAGGTTTGGTTTGGTCTTATGGCATATCAATCATTGGTGGTTATTTAATGCCAAATCCTCTTTATACACATATATTAGATATATATGATTTGATTTGGTTGGGTTTTATGGCATATCAACCATTGTAGGTTATTTAATGACACATCCTCTTTAGACATATTAAATATATATGATTTAGTTTGGTTTGGTTTTATGGTATATCAACCATTGTAGGTTATTTAATGCCAAATCCTCTTTATACATATATATTGAATATATATGATTTGGTTTGATTGGCTTTTATGGCATATAAACTATTGTAGGTTATCTAATGCCACATCCTCTTTATACATATATATTAAATATATATGATTTGGTTGGGTTGGGTTTTATGGTATATCAGCCATTGTTGGTTATTTAATGTCAAATCCTCTTTATACATATATATCAAAAATATGATTTGGTTTGGTTTGGTTTTATAGCATAGGTATAAAAATGGATTTGGTATTAAATAACCTACAATAGTTGATATGCCATAAAACCCAACCAAACCAAAACTAATTCAAATTGGAAATTTTTACGAGTCACATGATTTTAATCAAATGTTCCTGGTTGGTTGATTAGTTGGTTAGGTTTTATGGCATACCAATCCTTATAAGTTATTTAATGCCACATCCTGTTTATACATATATATCAAATATATATGATTCGTAACATTTTGGAGATAACATTTTCAAATGAACCTGAGCTCATTTTTTGTCACAAAGTTATACGGTATCAAGTTTTGCTATGCAATAGTAACAATTTACACCAGTCGTTTGTTGGCACACATATAAATATGATTTGTAAATAATTTCATTTTTAAATGAATTAGATGGTTTGGTTTCTTCGTTTAATGGCATATCAACTCTTTTTAGGTTATTTAATGCCAAAGCCATTCTCCTAGAAGAACAGTAGTGGTACTGTTTAACCCATAGCTGGGAGGAGAAGGGGTTTCATACCTTTCCCAAGGGTATTTGCCCGAAAGTGAACGTAATAGCGCGACTGGAGTACGAACACGCGTACTACGATTCCGCTGTCCATCGCTTTAACCATTACACCACGAGGACACCCACTTAAATGAATTAGAATTATATTTTGTACACACAAGTATTGCTATTGTTTCTATACATTTGAATGGTTTCAATTATTGCTGTTTAACACAAATAATTCTATTTAATATTAATCATTTGTCTGGACATAGTGAAGTAGTTTTAGGTATTGCTATTCAACACTATTTATTCATTTGTACACAGTTAAATTGTTCCAAGTAGTGTTATGTTATACCAAAAATTCAATTTAGGCACACAGTTAAAGAATTTCAAGTATTCCTAATCAACACTAATAATTCTATTCACCATTACTCATTCCATTGCACACAGTGAAATGGTTCCAATCTAATTATTCCCCCGTCAGCTGGGGTTGTAGAATACACCGTCTGCACCTCTGCAGAGTGGTAAGACCCCCCCAACGAGTGTCCTAGATATGACACTAAACAATCCGATAGTGAGGTTCCAGTAATGCAGGAGCTTTGGGGAATGCAGAGCGCCTCTTCATTGCCCTCACTTCCAGGTCCACTCTGGTCCGGAGTGGTAGCACCTGATAGGGTCCGATTTATGGGTCGAATAGAACTAAACTATGGTTTCGAGAGTTAACTGTTTTTGCATTTAAACTGCATATTTATGCTAAACTGAATTGTTTAAAACAGAACTGTTTTGACATTTAAACTGCCTACATATGCAAAACTGAATTATCTTAAATAAAACTGTTTTTACATTTAACTCTGTGTATTGCCTAGTTGGCAGGGGCTGTAGAATACACCGACTGCACTTCTGCAGAGGAGTAAGACCCCTCCAATGGGTGTCTTGGATCTGACACACTCTAAAAAATCTGTTGGTGAGGTTCCAATGATACTGGATCTTTGGGGAACAGAGAGCATCCCTTCATTGCCATCACTCACAGGGCCACGTTGTCTCGCAGTTGTAGCACCCTATCTATGGGTTTAATATAACTTAACTGTGTACTCAAGCTAAACTGAATAGTTTGAAATAGAAATGCTTTGACATTAAACTGTGTGTGGACAAAAACTGTACTGGTAATAAACTGAATTATTTGAAATAGAACTGTATGACTCAACTGAATAGCTTGAAATAGAAAGGTTTTTGACAAACTATACTTACATTTAAATTGCGTACTTATTCTAAACTGAATTATTTGAAATGGAACTGTTCTTGTACGCTAAACTGAATTGTTTAAAATAGAACTGTTCTGATATTTAAACTGCGTACTTATATCTTACTGAACTGCTTGAAATAGAACTGTTTTCATATTCAACTGTGTGTAAACAAAACCTATACTCAACCGAATTGTTTGAATTAGAACTGTTTGACTAAACTGAATAGCTTGAAATAGAAATGTTTTTGACAATTAACCTGTGCACTCATCCTAAACTAAATCGTTTGAAAATAGAATTGATTATTTATATAAAAATGGACTTAACCTTCAAAGGTTGGTATGACATAAAAACCAAACCAACCAACCAAACCAACGAATTTAATTAAACATCAATTATTTGTTTACACACAGTTAAATAATCAAACTGTTCTATTTCTAACAATTCAATTTTATACAAGTCATTTGTTTGCACTCAGTTTAAATGTGAAACAGTTCTATTTGACGCATAGATAGGACTCTATCAAGTACTATCACTTCGGGCTTGAGTGGACCAGGGAATGATGGCAAAGAAGAGGTACTCTGCATTCCCCTGAGCTTTAAGACTGGAGTCTCGACATCAGATGCAGTTTTGTGTCACATCCAGGACAAAAATGTTCCTGATCAAACGTGATTGATTGATTGATTATCTTTAACGGCATATAAAACTGCCAAGAGTTATTTTATGCCTCAAGATTGAGGAATCGCATTCATTGTACGTTCATATAAACAATTTTTAGTTTATTATTTCTCAGAGATTTTTTGTTTAAATGGCATATCAACCTTTGTGGGTTATTTAATGTTAAATCTATTTTTGTAGAAGAAGAATAGTCGCGGAACTATTTTACCCATATCAGTGGGGGGATATTAGTCCAAAAGTGAACACTAATTGATCTAAAAAACCCACAAAGGTTGATATGCCATAAAAACCAACCAACCAACCAACCAACCAACCAACCAACCAACCAACCAATCAATTAGAATCTCCCAGAAGTGATTAAATATGTTAATATTTCTTCGTGAGTATCTTTAAAAGAAAAGCAGAACTGATATTACGGAGATCACCTGGGGAAGATTTGACTCATGTATTGACAAGGGATAATGAACAAGAAGAGACTTTAAAACCATAATATCAAAAAAGAATTCTCAGAAAAACATTAACATTTTTTTGAAACAAATTATTTGGTATTTACTGTTTTTTTTTTTTTTGTTTAATGGTATATCAACCCTCATGGGTTATTCAATGCAAAAATTATATTTGTAGAAGAACAGTGATACTAAAATTTAACCTATAGCTGGAGGCTCGTGGACAAGGGGGTTCATGCCTTTCCTAAAGGCATCAGTCCGAAAGTAAACGTTATAACGTGACTAGGATTCGAACTCGCTTTATACGATGTCGGGTAAATTTTTACCTTTTAACCCATCCTATTTTAGCGAAAATTAAAAATCAGATTCTACTTTTTTTTGGCGAATACACGTAAACAGACAGAAAAAAATAACTGCAAAGGAAAAAAATTTTTTTTAGAGTAGCTAGAGTTTGAACTCGTATACGAGGATGTCGCAATCCAGCATTTTAGCCACAACACCATCAGGACTCTTCTCAGTACTTACGAATATAAACAATTTTCAAACAGATCTATTTGACCTATAGATGTTTGATAAGTACAACCAATCTGGGTCAGAGTGGACCCGGGAGTAATGGCACTGAAGGAGTATCTCCATACTCCCTAGATCTCTAGAACTAGAGCTTCAATATTAGATCCTGTATTGGGTTGTCTCCAGGGAACCCTCTTTTTTGGAGTTGAGGGGGGGTCTACTCACTTGCAGAGGATAATACTGCCTCACAATGTTCTAATCCCTGTCGACAGGGTTATTGATAGAATGTGGTAATCAAAACAATAAAGATCAAGATAATAATGCGTATCATTAACGAAATGATTAAAATGCGTGAGAAATTAAAAAAGAAACTATTTAGAAGGCAGGAGAGCGCATCGGCTGGACTTTGATAATGAAAATAGAGATGATTCATTCCTAGAATAAAAATGATGTTTTTCTGGGAAAATGTGCTGAACAAAGATGAAGATCATTTTAATGGGACAATGTTCACTAAAGTTTTATGGCATATCAACATTTGAGGGTTATTTAATGCCAAATCCAGTCTTCATTAATATAATATAATAATGAATAAATATATATTAGATTTTATATATATCTAATAGCATGGGTGCTTATCTGCGACCGTTGCTTTCACGCTGTCTTTACACGGCAATCATCCGACAGAAAAAGAAAAATTCTGGACAAATCGAAAAAAATTTATAAGATACAGGTTTGGTTTGGTTCCTTTGTTTAATGGCATATCAACTCTTTTTAGGCTATTTAATGCCAAAGCCATTCCCCAAGAAGAACAGTAGTGGTATTATTTAACCCGTTGCTGGAAGGATAAGGGGGTTCATACCTTTCCCAAGGGTATTTGCCCGAAAGTGAACGTAATAGCGCAACTGGAGTACGAACTCGCGTACTACGATTCTGCAGTCCATCGCTTTAACCATTACACCACGAGGACAACCCCTCTATAAGACACAGTCAAAAAAATGTTTACGTTAGAATTGCGAAGAAGTCCTTTTTTTTAAATCAAAAATTCATTTTCTTCGTAAATGATGATAAATTTGTTCCTTCACCAAAATCATCATTACATACAATAAAATTTTTTATTCGGCCAAATCCTCAACCGTTTCTCGACTTCCGTTACCTCTTGCTACAAATCGCTACATATATATTCATGAGGCAACCTCAAATCTGCCACGTGGCGCATGTATCATATATACGACCACATACAACAACACACACACACACACACACACACACCCAAAGGACTTATACGCAATTCTAACGTAAACATTCTTTTGACAATCTTTTAGATTTTTATTATTTCTCCAAAATCTTTCTTTTTTTGTCTGATGATTGCCGTGTAAAGACGGCATGAAACCAGCGGTCTCTGATCAGCATCCATGATATTAAATATGTATGAAAACTAATATTTATTTGTTTATCTTTATAATATATAATAGCTCTATCACAGATATTGAGCACTTTCCAAATTATACCGCATTTGGTCTGCCACAAGCCTACTAAGTAAGATAGTGACAACCATATACTGTTGTAATATATATATTTTTTTCTGGCGTTAAGATCTTGAAAAGAGCCAGACGAAACCGGTCGTTCAAAAATATATAATTTTTTTTTTTAATAATAAACATGCCCAACCTTCCATAGGCCTACATGTTTTCATGGCAATCCATAAGTTTTTAACCATTGATAATTTGTTTAAATATATATATATATGTGTGTGTGTGTGTGGGTGGGTGGGTGTTTGGGAGTGGGTGGTGGGGGTTGTAAGTGAATACTTTGTGGTTAACTTTATTTTTAAACGAATAATTAGAGCTTATTTGTTTTCACACAGTTAAATGGTTTAAATATTGGTATCTAGCAATAATAATTCTATTTGATTTTAATTATTTGTTTGCACACTGTCCAATGGTTTCGGTTCAATCCTTTAACATTAGTAAATCTGTTTATCAAGTATTCCTATGTAATACAAATAATTTGCACACAGTTGTATGGTTTCGTATTATTATATGATAATCCTAAGTAAATGATTGAACAGTTCTATTTAAATCATAGATAGGACCCAAATAAGTACTACCAATCCGAGTCAGAGTGGACCTGGGAGTAATGCCAATTAAAGGGTACTCCAAATTCCCCCAAACTCCAGGACTAATGCTTCAATATCAGATGTGGTTATGCGTCATATCCAAGATACTCGTTGGGTGGGGGTCTTAACCTCCTGCTGAAGTGCAGTCGGTGTATTCTCCTGTCCAAGCCAACAAGGGCCGGATTATAGGATGACGTCATTATCTATACGTGTTTAGAAACCAAAAGTACATAGTTAATTTAGAGCTTTTTTTATTATTTGTATTCGAATATGTTTTGGTGAATAATTTTTTTTTTCTCTGCGACATTGTCATTTAGCGTAGACATCTTTTTCGAGCCTGTGATTTCGTATGCCTAAACGTCTGTGTGTCGTTTTTGTCATCTGCGCAGTCTATTTGTCATAATCTACTGAATAATGCAACTTTGTGTCTGCAATACACGGGATTATCACACCCAGATAGATCACAAAAATATTCCCCGTCTCATTCGTTCTCGCCTGCTATTTAATACATATTGATTTTTCTGTCGTTTATAACTTTTTTTGTTGTTGTTTTTATTGTTATAGTATCTTTGTGTGTGTGTGTGTGTGCGTGTGTGTGTGTGGGTGTGTGTGTGTACTTTGTCGCTGTCCTGTGTGATTCTAAACGAATGACCGTCGTCAACAACTTCAAAGCCATAGAACCGTTCTGACTGACGTCATTTATTTTCTGCAGAAAAAAAGATAAAACAAAACAAAAAAAAAACGACCTGGAGTTGGAACATGCGCAGTTATTACCTTTTTATCGCTTGTGGCGGGAAAGTATACTGAAAGAACTATGAAAACCTTACAGATCTAGTTATGAAAAAAGAAATTTATTTGAATTATTCAGCTTAAAATATCAGTCACCTGAAAATCGTGTTCTTGAAGACGTAAAGTAGCCTATCGGCAAATGCGCTAACTGTAGGGCTCTACAGAGAGGTATGACCGCAACAAAAATGGGTGTTATGGGTATGACATTAAACTGTATCTTATTGTGAGTTTTCAGTTACGGAGATATGGGAAGTTGTAATTATCTCTTCAATGCCATTAATCCCAGATCAACTTTGACCCAGATTGTTCTTGCCCGATCGGCTTGGACTGTAGAATACACCGACTACAACTCTGCAGAGGGGCAAGACCTCCCAACGAGTGTCTTGGATATGACATTAAACAATCTGATGCTGGAGCTTTAGGGAATGCAGAGCACCCCTTCATTGCTATTGCTCCCAGGTCCACTCTGGCTCGGAATGGTAGCATCTGATAGTGCCCTATGTATGGGTTAAATAGAACTAACTGCATATTTATGCTAAACTGAATTGTTTGAATTAGAAATGTTTGACTAAACTGAATAGCTTAAAATAGAAATGTTTTTGACAATTAAACTGTGTACTTACATTTAAACTGCGTACTTATGCTAAACTGGATTGTTTAAAATAGAACAGTTTTTGATTCTGAAACTCTACATACACTAAACTGAATTGCTTAATATAGAACTGTTTTTGACATTTAACTATGTGTTAACAAAATATGTACTTATACTAAACTGAATTAGCTGAATTAGAACTGTTTGAATAAATTGAATAGCTTGAAATAGAAATGTTTTTGACATATAATCTGTACTCATACTAAACTGAATTTTTTGAAATAGAACTATTTACATAAAATGGATTTGGCGTTCAATAACCTACAAAGGTTAATATGCCATACCCGCTCAGAGTGTTTGTACTTGTTAGGGTCACGACTATGGGTCAAATAGATCATATTCATATTTGATAAGACCGTGTGCAAAACAAAAAAATACTTCTTAAACCACTATGCAAAAAATTTAAATACAAACGTGCAATGAACACGATTCCTTAACCTCTAGGCATAAAATATGTAACCAGAAAAAAATCATCATCATCATCATGCCATCAGTACAGATATCTCTAACCCTTTCTCGCCACTCTTCTCTATCGTCCACTGCTTCAGGCATGTCTTCAGGACTACATCCCGTTTCAGCACAAAGCTGTTGTATGTAGATTCGAGCTGTTCGTCTTGCATTTGGTCGTCCATGTGAAGGGGTCCACAGGAGTACGTCACTTATGAGTTCGTCCCTACTTCTTCAGCAGTATCCCGCATGTCTGGTTCATCTTATATTGATAGTTGTCGTTATGGGTGGTAAGTGGTCGTACAACAGCTGCTTTGTGGGGTGTTGTCTCCAGGACTTGTCCAATATTGCTCGCAGCATTCTTATGTAGTTGTCGCCAAGCTTTTTCTCCATGTGTTTCGTTAGCGTCCATGTAGTACATCCATATAGCAGTATCGACACGACCGCTGCTTGGAAGAAACTGCATTTCATTTTAACGGTCTGGTCTGACTTCCATATGACATCGATTGCTGTCCATGACTTTGCTAGTCACGTATCGATGTCTGTCTCTGTTGATGAGACACTGCTTCCTTTATATCAACTTGTCTTATTTCAGAGAACTACCGTTTCGTGTAGAGATGTTGCTTCTTTGATTAAAATTAAAAAGTCTATTTAAAAATATATTTTTGGCTATCGAGTTTAAAAGAGGGAATCCTTGAGGTATTGTCACTAATGTGTGGAATTACCAAATTCTAGTAAGCGAGTTGGAATTCTAGTTTGGCTATTAAGTTCATTTTCAGTCTAATACTCTTGGAAAAAAAGCACGGACTCCCTTATTCCTCCCAGCTATTAGTCAAATAGTACTACTACTGTTTTTCTACAACGATGGCTTTATCATTAAATAACCCACAAAGGTTGATATGCCATGAAAGGAAAAATAACAAACCCAAGTTTAAATACTGTAGAGTTCGGTAATAGATAATATATGATAATTTCCGTTTTGATATTGCTATATACCACTAAAAAGAATCGTCATAGTATCTTTGGTCTATAAGAAGATGCATTTTTTGAATAAAAAATTGTTATCGGAGTGTATCTATTTATAGGTCATACTATGTTTTTCATTGTATATATGTGTGTATGCGCATGCGTGTGTGTGTGTGTCATTTTGTATATTCGTACAATTCAGCTTGTGAGGATAATGGAAGCAACATGTTCACGGAATGATGACAAGGTTCCGTCTCAGAACTTTAAATAATATTCTTTACGTACTTATTATTTCGAACAACTAATAAAACCCGCTATTTATAAATAAATTGGGGTTGGATTCATTGTTTAACGGCATATCAACCTTTACTGGTTATTTAATATCCCAGTCATCCTTGTCTTTTCAAGTCCCATGCGGAAGTATGAACATCCTTTTCACCTCAAATATTTTTCTATTTGTGGCTGGTTATCGGAACTTACATACTTCCGTTTTTTTCCGGTAATTTGTTGATCTTATCTGCGAACGAAAATATCTCTCCCTCTATCCATAGGCCATAAATTTCTTCTCTTTCCTGTGAAACCACTTTGTTGATGTTATCTTGCGACCGCATTGAATCTGCTAAGTTCATCGTCGCCAGCTAAGCTAGTATATTACATGTCGCCATTCATTTCTATCATTCATCGCTTCTGGCTGGTCCTCTAGACTACATCATGTGTCTGCACAGAGCTGCTTTAGATAAGTTTTAGTTGATCCTCCAACACTTGCTCGTCTGTGGGAAGGGGTCCAGAAGAGTACGCTGCTTATCATATTTACCAACCCCTCCGCTCGGACAGGATATGACACATGGTCGATTTTTAAGCGGAGTTTAACAGGTTTGAATTCAGAGTTTTCCTTCTTTTAGACTAGTTGCCTCACCAAGGCTGAAGAACCAAGTCTGCCCTACTATTTACCCGTAGCTGGAGGGGGGATAATTCGATTCATACCTTTCCCAAGGGTATTAGTGCTATGTGAAATGCAATCAGTTTCGTCCAGGAATTGAACTCTTGTCGCAGTGTCCATTTTCTTACGACGATAACCATTACACCACGAGCACGTCGCTTATAAGTCCGCCCTTACTTCTCCAGCTGTACCAGCAGAGTTTGATGGTTTTCGTCAGAGTTTGATGGTTTTAGAGGCAGGTGACCACTGAAAGATTGCATTATTAGTTTTATTCAATTTTAGTCAACTTATCACATGACGTGACTTCAATTTGGTTTAGTGTTTGTTTCCTGTCTCGAAACCTTTTTGTGGCCAGAGGTGATCGTCATCTTGTTCCGCACGCGCGTGTTGGCGTGTCCACGTTCTTCCCATAATGCACCAATCTAGAGAAATCAAGTTCGGTCATCTTATCTGTGATACACGCAGATATCTTGACAGTATAACAGTGAAGTATATTGGAAAAAAGAATTTTGATTATTTCCGATGAACTTTATGTGTTATTTGGGTACTGAATTAAAAAAAATATTTTCATCAATCAGGAACTGCTTTTTCAAGAATCACGTTCTTTAGTTTTAAATCATAGGTTTTTACATAATGGCGACTATTTATTGATTCATGGAAAAGAAGTCTGAAAGGAGCACTTATTCACAATGGCAATAAATAGGAATCAATACTCGTTGCTCATTCTGAGCAGTTCAAAGTATCGTGTCAGAAATTGGCAAATATGTAGCGAAATGAACTGATTTTCATGTCACGAGGTTAACTTGATTTTGAAAATATCGTAGTTATAATTTTCTATCTGGATTGGGTTATTATGAAAAATTTATAATTTTTTTTCTGAGAACAGGTTGATTGTTAATAAGACCGGCCGAGTGTGAGAAGTCAGAACCGTGTTATGGATTTCAAAGCTGGCAAGAAGTAACAGCTAGATGAACTGACAATATTGGATTATCATTTTGAGTTAGTAAGTGTTGAGGAAATGACCCATAACTTGATTTGAACAATCGCTGAGTTTGGATGTGTTTTCAGCGTGAGAATAGATTTGGATTATAAAGAAATGTACTTATAACGACAGAGTTTGTTGTCACGAGTTAATTGGTATTTGGACTGCAGAGTATTGAGAAAGGCAGAGCACACACGCAATTTCGATAGCAGTCAGCTGAGCAAAAACTCACATAGCAACATATTCATCAGTGAATGCCATCAAAATTTCACTGCTGCTAAATCTAACTTAAGACCGACACACATACCTAATTCAGACGCTGTATTTTGGTTGGTTGTTGATTGGTTGCTTGGATTTTATGGCATATCAACATTTGTAGATTATTTAATGCCAAATCCATTTTTATACAAATAATCACTTCTATTTCAAACAATTCAGTTTAGCATAAGTACGCAGTTTAAATATAAAACAGTTCTATTTCAAGTAATTCACTTTAGCATAAGTACGCAGTTTAGTTCTATTTAACTCATATATTGGACCCTATCAGGTGCTAACACTCCGGGCCAGAATGGAGCTGGGAGCAATGGAAATGAAGGAGTGCTCTGTATTCCCCGAAGCTCCAGAATCACTGGAACCTCACCATCAGATTGTTTGGTGTCATATCAGGACACTCACTGAGGAAGCCGTACCCCTCTGGAGAGGTGCAGTCGGTGTATTCTACAACCCCAGCCGATTGAGCATGCTGTATTTTGTTTTGTGTAACTATAGATACCATACGATAGTTAACTGTATTTCATTTGATAGATATACTGTTATTATACTGGTTATATCGAATTAACTGCCATTATTGTTCTTCTGGACAAGTGACCGGCTTATCCTGTTCAGAATTTTCGGCATCAGAAGAGATTACCACGACGTATCGGTTTGGGAAACACCCGTTTCCATGGCCGATACGATCTACAACACTTTTTGAATGTCAAGCTTGATGACCGACGAATGAAACTGTGTCTTTTGACAGTTTTGAATTATAAATGCTTCTCTATTCCAACTGCGGTGATGAGGGAGATTTCATGCAGGGTTCGAACTGAGCTGTGCGACGATCAGAAATATGACATGTTTGGAAGAGAGATTTTGAGTTTATAAATGTTCATGAGAAAACTAAATGTAATAAACATATTTGATTACTTAAAAGTCCTATGGAATTCACTGGACAAATAGTCAGGATATACAATCTGTGTTGTATAGCCATTTACGCAGTTCAATGAACGAACGAACACACTTCTATATAAAAAATATATCTTTCATTTTATTCTCGAAAGGGCCCACTGCTGTTATTAGTTGAGAGATAGAGGGAGAGACATATTCAGAAAGGGGACTTCTACTTTCCATATCTTCTTCCAGGAACCAGGGGGTGCCAACGCTTGCACCCCCTTTCAAGCTAGTCAGAGACGCCTCTGCTCGGCTGCGTGTCTTTCGCTCGACTGCGATTCTCTGCACTCTGTCTAAATCTGACCGCGTGGTTCTCATCACGTGGTCTCCTTCCGGTTACACACCTGTTCGACCTGAGTGCCCGGATCGTGCTGTCCTGTTTACTAATTACAACGTGACAGCTTGTCAAAGCACACGGGGTCACTAGGAACGAACCGATAATCCATGGCATATGTTATATAACATCTGTGAATAAAACAGAGAAGCTACAGATTTTCATTTTATTCAGAAAGAATGGCCAAATACAAATATTGTGACTTGGTGTCGAAAACGTCACACGGGAAAAATAGTGAATCCACATAAGATGCTTATATTATCACTTCATTTTAAAATTTTTAAGATAAAAGATGGGACCTGTTTTCTGCACTTGTTCCAGAAGTTTCCCTGCCTGAAGCTAAATTGAAAGTGGCTGTATGAGAGAGGAATATTTCATGATGGATCTTGGAGTCTACTACTTCTGGTAAAAAATGATGAAATTACAACACGGAGAGGATGTTCCCTTACTGTATGTACTTGAGTAATGAACGATCCTTAATATTTAGCCACAAAAAGCTCTTTTTATCTCATATTGCGTGTAATAGAGTCATTGGTAGTTTAATGGTTAACATGTAAGGAATGGACCCACTGACCTGAGTTCAAATCCTGGACGTGGCTGTTTACATTTTACATAGCGTTAAAACCCTTGGAAAAGACATGAGTCCAACAATTGTCCTACCAGCTCTGGATAAATAATAGTGCAGACTGGGCTCTTTGGAGTATATATACGTCCAAAAATACGACCAAGATATTCACATGCATAAAACATTCATAATGTTCATACGCATATAGGAATCCGAAAAACACGAAATTAGTTCAGGTACGAAACTTTTATTTACCTTATTGAGTTTAAAGTTTTCCGACATGAGGAGAGAGAGACACAATTTCTTACTATGCTGACTGTTCGTACATCGTCAGCTCTCGACTCACTGACTCAACAAACGCGCGGCACATTTCATAGATCCCAACTGGTCAAGCCGAGGCGAGCTCCGAAAATCGACTTGCTTCGTCCAAGCCCAAATCTCAACTAACTTTTTTTCAAATTCCAAAATCCTCAGCCCATCGCTTCCGGGCCTTATGTCATTCATGTCCCCGGTCCTATTTCCTATCAGGGTTTTTTTATTGTGACATCTGTGATTGTCACATCCGCCCCGCGTGCGTCAGCCGAAAGGTTCTCAGCCTAACTAAACATAAAGATAAGATATACAAAACGAAAATTGATAATATAAATAAAATCCTTCCGCAATTATATAACATCTTCAGTATGGCAACCGGTTTAGGAGAACGAAAACTCTGAATTCAAATGTAGCTCTACGGAAAACCTTTTAAATATCTACAGACGAATAGCAAACACTTTTTAGTTTGGGTTCTTTTTAATGACATATCAATCTCTATGGGTTATTTAATGCCTAAGGCGTTACTATTTAACCCATTGCTAGTGAGGATAAGTGGATTTGTACTTTTCAGGTGGGTATCAGTTTAAAAATGAACGTATTGCGTAACAGGAGTTTGAAAACATAAAATGATGTTGTTGTCTTGTTAGGACAGCACAAAGGTCTGAAACAAGAGAAATGCGGGCGCCAAGCATAGAGTAAAAGCAAATAAGCTAATAAGACCTCTTGGACAGGATGTTCCTGCTGTGTAAACAAACGATGCGTGGGTGTAAGCAGATCACGTGAATCACAAACCGGAAAAACGCGTAGGCGTTATGAAATTATATATATACACGAGTGCCCATAGAGTCACAGTCACACAGTCGGGTGGACAGTCAAAAGATTTGGAGAGAGGCCGGCAGACGTCCGGTAGATAGGGGGTGCAGGCGGCCCTAAGCGGAACCCGTTTGACAACTTCTCGTCAAGGAAGCAAAGACATAAGGTCCTGAATATGGAACTACAATGTGTGCTAAGAAAAGTCAGTATAGCAGTCTGTGTCCGTGTTCTTTGCCTCCCAATCTCTATCTCTTTCACACTTAAAGAA
The DNA here is from genome assembly GCA_963585895.1 of Sepioteuthis lessoniana. Lineage (NCBI taxonomy): Eukaryota > Metazoa > Mollusca > Cephalopoda > Myopsida > Loliginidae > Sepioteuthis > Sepioteuthis lessoniana. The sequence continues at coordinate 97,973,437 of OY757918.1, forward strand.
CTTTGGACCTTTGGAAAAGTAATAAAGAGAGATGTATATTTTTATGTAAAAATGTGTTATGCCTTTTCATTATGCCACTATATAATACTCCTCTCAATAGACAATTTATTTGTGTAGAGAGTTAGGTCCTTTGAGTGCTTCTGGCCTTATGCCAGACTAATTTAAGCTTAGTAAAAATACTTTGCAAATTCGTAATTCTTCGAGATGCACTCCAGAGTAAAAAATTCTGTTGGGCCGGTAATTTTCGAATCAAAGGGTTCTTGTCAATCGTGGCTAAAATTGAATTTAGTAATATAAAACCAAAATTTTATTGAAGAAATATTGTCTGTTGGCGAATAGCATTGGTAGAAGAAGCCAGATTAGTTCATACTTATTGGTTCTTGAAAGATTCCTTGAAGTGGAAATGGAAAGAAAATGAATAAATGAATAGCTACAGTTGAAAAATAGCTACAACAGGAAATTTTACACACACACACACACATATATATATATATATATATAGAGAGAGAGAGAGAGAGAATTGAGCAGACATAGGGTGTAATACAAACACACATATACAAATTGTATATCACACACATACACACACACACACACACACACATATATATATAGAGAGAGAGAACGAGAGAGAGAGAGAGAGAATAGAACAGACATTGGGTGTAATACAAACACTCATATATAAATTGTGTATCACACACAAACACACACACACACACGCACACACAAACACACACACACACACACACATATATATATATATAATATAATATTCGTCCTGGATGTGACACTAAATTGAATCTGGTGGTGAGGCTCCAGTTTTGGAGCATTGGGTAGAGTGTAGTATTTTTTTTACCTAACTCATCAAGTACGATCATGATGCGACGTTAGGACAATTTTTGAATGGAGCACCGTTTTCCTTCTCCAAGAGTGGTCTGTCCTTCTTTGTATCCATATTATCGCGGAAGGAGAAGAGAAGGATTCTAGCCTCTCCAAAAGTCTTTAACGGAAAGTAGAGAGAGAGAGAACGACTTGGGTCGCTGTTTCCATTTTTATGTGTCGATAACCGTTACGCTAAGAGAATGTGGATTAACTCTTTTGCCATGACTTAAATTGGATAGGAATATGCCAAACGATACAACTGTGCGCAAAGAAAAGTGATGGAAAATTGAAAATATTGCTCTGTTCGCATTTACAAATGAAGTTAAATAAACAAACAAAAACAATTATATATATATATATATATATATATATATATACAACGCACATATATACAAACACACATGCACATACTGGCCCAGTCGGATGGGGCTGTAGAATACACCGACTGCATCTATGCAGAAGGGTAAGACTCTCCCAACGTGTGTCCTGAATATGACACTAAACTATCTGAGGGTGAGGCTCCAGTAATGCTGGAGCTTTGGGGAATGCGGAGTACTCCTATATTGTCATCGCTCCCAGGTCATTTCTGGCCAGGAGTGGTAGCACCTGATAGGGTACTATCTATGGGTCAAAAAGAACAAAACTGTGTATTTATGCTAAACAGAATCGTTTGAAATAGAACTGTTTTTACATTTAAACTGTGTGTTTAAATTATGTACTAATGTTAAACTGAATTGTTTGAAATAGAGGTGTTTTTTCATTTGAACTATGTGTAAACAAAATTGTTCTTATACTGAACTGAATTGTTTGAAACTTTTATCAAAATGACTTGATTCGGCGTTAAATGACACGAAAAGGATTGTTATGCTGTAAAATAAAATAACCAACCAACTAACCAACACACAATTCCAACCTCAGTTTTGTTTATTTCTCATTCAGTAACATTTTTTTTCGGTTACAACAACAGGTAATCGTTTTTTTCCCTCTTTATTTATTTATTTATTTTTTGTCGTCGACCATCTTGATTTATTTATCTTTATTGCTTGCTTGTCCCGGTGTTTCTCTGACGAGACACAACCGGAAAAAAGTTCCATCTTTTTAAACTCTCGATGTATTCTCAACTTAAAGCTATTCTGAAATATATATTAATAGGTAAATTTTATAAATAGATAGACTGATTCGGAGATTTAGAGAAAAGAAAAAAGAAGTGGTAAAAAAGGGTAAATTTTAATTTTCTTTCGTTCTTCCAGACTAAACTGATATCGACACATCAGGATTGAATATTTTCTTTCATTCTGGAATTTAATCTTGGGCCGATTTCTTATTCATTTTTAGAGGCAACACCAAATACTTTTCGAATTTGTTTGGAGTTCAGTTCCTCTTCCTAATTTGAAGACTTTCGATAAAAGACCAGAACTGAAATTAGTTCCTTCATTCAGTCACAGAGAATTTAATCATTTTCAAATCTATCGGAACATACCTAACACTTTACCGGTGTTTTGAGTGACTCTTAAAATCGTCTACGTTTTGGGATATCTGAATGGATTCTAACAAGATGAACAATATAGCCCAATTGGTTTTAGTCGCTTATCTTAACACAATTCTTGCGCGCCTCGGCTGGTGTAGTGGTTTGAGAGCTAGGGGAGCAGAAGATTGTTTGTGGGTTCAATTCTCAGTGGATGCTCACTGATTTAGCAGAAACCGGTGTTTTCCAACGGAGTTCATGCCACAACCCCGAGAGAAGGGACAAAAATTATTTTACAGGAGTGGGCTTATAGGTTTAAAGGGAGCAGTGAGTAAATTTGTTTATTATCATCACGAAAAGATGATTAAAAGAACGACACATTAGGCTGTCAAATTTGATTAAGTTGTTTGTTTTGTTGTTTAATGGCATATCAACCTTCTTGGGTTATTCAATGCCAAATCCGTCTTTCTAGAAGAACAGTAGTGGTAATATTTAACCATAGCTGTGAGGATAAGGGGGTTCTTTATTTTTCCCAAAGATATTTGCCCGAAAGGGAACGTAATAGGGCGACTGGAGCGCGAACTCGCTCACAACGATTCCGCTGTTCAGCGCGGTAATCATTACACCACGAAGACACCTCTTTGATTAAGCTGTGTAATTTAAATTGAGTGACTTAATTTGAGTATCAGTGTGGGCACGTATTTACCATGTGCCCTATCTGGTGGTGAAAGGTTAGTTATTGAATATGTTTAATACATTTATATTTCTGTTGAATGTTTTTTTATTATAGTTTTAAAAGATTTTTTTTTATAGTTTTTACTTCGAGGATTTTTAAACGGTTTTATTTTTATTCTTACATATGATTTTTGTATTGTTTATTGTTTATATCGGGGTATTTGTGTTTGTCCGTATCTTTGTTATACTTTGTAATTAGATGCTGTTTTATGGTGCATATGTCAGAGAGGTGGCGCGTAAGGCGACAAGAGAATGTGATTTTTGAGTGACCAATGTAGGTATTAGCAGTTATGTTATCTTCCAGGAGACACTTTCGAAATGGACATGTAAATCTATACCACCCACCCTAACAGAGTGAGCCAACCCCATCTATTTAAAAAAAAAAACACTCCAAAAAATATAAATAAAACTCTCAGCAATAAACAACCTAACACAACCCCTGAGGATGACCAGCGAAATGGTCAAAAGCACTTGTGCTAGTATGGGGTACGTTCTTCACAATCTTGACCGAGACATAAGAAAAATAACAAGACTCGAACGTCTTCATTTGAAGATTTTGAATAGGAAACAATCCGTGGTCTTTGATCAAACATGTTTAGATAACATGCTACCTCAGTATACAATATATATATAGGAGTATATATATATATATATGTGTGTGTGTGGGTGTGGGTGTGTGGATGTATGTGTGCGTGTGTGTATTCATATATATATATATAGAGAGAGAGAGAAAGATAGAGATAGATGAATAGATGTAGATATATATTTTTTATAGATGTGTGTCAAAATGCTTAGCGCTTTTGTTTTCTAAAATCTCCTTACCGATTATCAATGTGCATTTGAAATTTGGACACGAGCCAATGCTCATTTTGTATGCACGGTTATATTAAATAATGAGAGACGTCTCTGTGCATTGTAAGCCTCTCCGCTTACTATTCAGTAACCTGTCTCTTATTTCACGCAAAACGGGAAAGAAATCGATCAATCTGCTAAATTTTGTATGATTCTAATCGATAATCAATGAACGCGTAACATGCAATGAAATACACACAGTTCCTGGTCATATTTTCTTGTGACGTATGGGGAGTTTGATAGGAGATATCTGTATATGAATATTTCCAGATGTTTTTAGGGCCTGCAAATGCTCAGATAGTTATTGCAAAGACGAGAAATTGACAGTTGTAAAGCACCACTGACTCTGTGTTTGCGCTATCCTAACACACACACACACACACACACACACACGTGTTGGGCAGCAGTCCTTCATTTAAGCATGTTTGATTAAATAATAAAGACACATTTTGACTATTTAATTTTATTAGGATTCTTTCAAGTTTCTTGACAAGAGCTTTTGTTTTTAGTTGAAGTTGGCAGAAGAATTTACCGAAATTGTTCGTGCGCTTTCGGACCTTTCATAGGCTATCATCAGGTTGTTTGCAAGTGTAAAGATTGTTTTTTTTTTAAATTCTAAATTCATTCGATATTATTAGCATCTCAGTTTAATCCAACTACGTTTACGTAATTTTTGCGAAGTTATTAAAAACTTTAAAAAACTTTAAAAAAAAAGTATATTTGCTCTTGCAAACAACCCTTGATGATCGCCTGTGAAAAGTCCGAAAGTGCTCGGGAAATTTTGGTAAATTCATCGACCAACAGCAACCTAAAACCAAAACACATGTCAGGAAACTTGAAAGGATCCTAATAAAATAATATAGACAAAATGTACTTTTATCAAACATGATTGAATGAAAGACTGGTACACCCCTATATATATATATATATAGAGAGAGAGAGAGAGAGAGAGAGAAAATAAACGGAAATGAATCAGACGATATAAAAATATACAAATATGAAAAACCAAGATATTCAGAAAAGTGAGTTTATTTGTGGTTTTATTTTCTGCCAACGTTAATGTTTCGGTTTCTATATTAAACCATCACCAGGGCAATATTAATATGTGATGTTGTATATTCTGAATTATATTCAATTTTAAAAATCAATCGAAAAAATTAGAAAAATCTTAGCATTCTATTGCCGTTTGTGGTATGTATATATATATATATATATATATATACGAGGGTGAGTCAAAAAGTAATGCCTTTTTTAGTACACAAAGTATAACTGACACAGGAACATGTATCATACATCAAAATAAAGATGGTCTTCAGTGAATCACATCTCTCCTTCTCAACATTGTCACTGTTTCTCTCAATAGCAATGTTATACATATAAAGAGGATTTGGCATTAAATAACCTACAATGGTTGATATGCCATAAAATCCAAACAAACCAAATCATATATATTTAACATATATGTATAAAGAGGATTGGCATGAAATGACCTAGAATGGTTGATGTGCCATAAAACTATAAGACAGTGATAAGAACAAGAAAAATGCGAATATCCGAATAATCTATGATAATGGCATATCAACCTTCGTGGTTTATTCAATGCCAAAGGCATACTTGTAGAAGAGCGATAGGGGTGCTATATACGAGGTGCATACGATAAATTTCTAGACATTTTTTGTACAGGCATTTAAAATTGTCGTAGAATCTTGAAAATTCAGTATCTTATTGCTAGACATCTTATGAGATGACTGACCAATTTTTATGATTTCAGGTTAAAAAAAACAGCTATAGCAGCAATTGGAATACACCCTACTAAAGCCTGATTGTCACAGCTGGTGAATTTCAAAAATGCAATCTGACATTTTAGAAGAACGATATGCAATAAAATTGTGTTTTAAACTTTGAAAAAATGCCAGAGAAACGTATGGAATGCTTCAGACTGCTTTTGGAGCAGCTTGCATGAATCGAGCATCAGTTTTTGATTGGCATAAGAGATTCAAGGAAGGCACGGAGTCTGTGAAGTATAATTAGAGGTGTGGGAGGAGTAAGGAATTCAATGCTCCAGGGTTGATTGGCCAAAGGGTTAGGGTTACTATGCTGAGGTTTTAAGGGAGTTCAGGAAGAGATTCCTTGGGAAGAGGCCAGCACTCTTCAAATCGGATCAGTGTCGTTCCCAGCTGGACAATGCACCAGTTCACAACTCCATCCTTGTCACAGACTATTTGACCAAGATGGGCATCAAAACAGTTGCTCAGCCTCCCTACAGTCCAGACCTTGCTCCCTGTGACTTTTGGTTATTCCCTCAGATCAGAGTCTGTCGTTATGAGACAATTGATGACATGAAAGAGGCTGTGACGAAGGTCATTGACACGCTCACACAAGAGGACTTCCATGAGGCCTTCCAGAAGTTGTTGGAACGGTACAAGTGCATTGCAGCCAGAGGAGATTACTTCGAAGGGGACTAGAGTTTCATGTGTGTACTATCAATAAAAGTGCCCATACGAAAAAGTCTGGAAACTTATCGTATGCTCCTCGTATTTCATGATATGGGTGCTTAGTTGGTTCATAATTTTCTTAAAGGTATTAGTCCTTAGGTGAACGTAATAGCAAGACTGGAGTTCGAACTCACTTACTACGATGTCGCATTTTAGTCAGTTAGCCACTACATTAGGAGGACTCTCCCTATCTAAATGAGGAAATGATGCTGATTATCAGTACGAGATAAAACTTTATGATTCAATCAATGGAATCAAAGAGTCATTTCCGTTAATTTTCACTTGGGTCCTCTAAAATGGCTCACGAAAGGAAAAAATCAGAGTTAAACCAATCAGATTCCATGGTCAGTATATATTTAAAAAAAGAGTCTTGAGATCATTCAAGGTCATTGATTTTCGTGAATTTTGCCAAATCAGAGAAATTGATTTTAACTGAGTGACCTAAGGATCAATACACCTTTTCGTTCGCGTATATTGCAAGATAATCCAAAAATAATCCAATCAAATTATATCCTCGATTATTAAGCTCTGTGCACGGAATGACTGAAAATATTCTCTCTTTTCTGAATACTTAATCTGGATTCATGTTTTAGGTATTTGAAGCCTGATATATATATATATATATATATATATATATATATATATATATGATTATCTATAAATCATATTTTTAATAATTTTGAAGGATTCCTAACCGTGAAATTTTACAACTTAGATATTCATTGCAAATAAAAACAAACGTTTTATTTTATTTGATATAATAACAAAAATAATGTTAATTAAAAAGAATATACGTAATTTTTTTTTCTAAACTACACACATAGACGTTATTTTTGAAAAAAATTAAATAATTTACCAATTCTTACATAAATTTCAAATTTCTAAAAAAGTGCTGCAAATACATGAACGAAAATAAATAAATGAATAGATAGATAGATGTGAAGCAAAATTTTAAAAAAGACATTTTTCGAACGCTATCTCGTCAGATACATTTTAAAAGAGAACGCTTCTAACGATGAGAGAAAGCGAAAAATTTTAACAGTTTTTGTTTAATTTTTTATTTTAATTTGAAAATAATTTTTTAAATAAGATAACATCACATAACAAAATCTCCCATAAGATGGTTACGAAAACGAAAGGATTAATGATTATCCATATAAATGAATTGGCGTCGTGTTTTTCATTGATCGATATACATGGTACCTTCAATAAGTTTCCAGACATTTTTGTACAGGCAATTAAGATTGTTGTTGACTCTTGAAAATTCACAATGTTATTGCTAGACATTTTATGAGATGACAGACCAATTTTTATGATTTCAGGTTCAAATGAACAGCTATAGCAGCAATTGGAATACACCCTACTAAAGCCTGATTGTCACGGCTGGTGAATTTCAAAAATGCAATCTGGACATGAGGACACTTTAGAAGAGCGATATGCAATTTAAACTTTAAAAAAATGCCAGAGAAACGTATGGAATGCTTCAGACTGCTTTTGGAGCAGCTTGCATGAATCGAGCATCAGTTTTTGAGTGGCATACGAGATTCAAGGAAGACAGGGTGTCTTTGAGGGATGATTAGAGGTGTGGGAGGAGTAAGGAAGTCAATACACCAGAGTTGGGTTCCCACTTAACAGACAGTCAACAAGGAATACAATGTTGCGGTTTTAAGGGAGTTCAGGGAGAGATTCCGTCGGAAGAGGCCAGCACTCTTCAAATCGGGTCAGTGGCATTTCCCGTAGGACAATGCACCAGTCCACAACTCTATCCTTGTCACAGACTATTTAAGTGAGCAATATGGGCATCAAGACAGTTGCTCAGCCTCCCTACAGTCCAGACCTTGATCCTTGTGACTTTTGGTTATTCCCTAAGCTCAGAGGCTGTTATTATGAGACAATTGATGAGATGAAAGAGGCTGTGACGAAGGTCATTGACACGCTCACACAAGAGGACTTCCATGGGGTCTTCTAGAATTTGTTGGAACGGTACAACAAGTGTGTTGCAGCCCAAGGAGATTACTTCAAAGGGGACTAGAGTTTCATGTGTGTACTATCAATAAAAGTACCCATACGAAAAAAGTCTGTAAACTTATTTAAGGATCCTCGTATATAGTATTTCTTTATTTTTATTTTATCAAATATTCATCGGTGATTCAACATCGCTAGATGTCATCCTTCCCAATACAGATGATGGTTCACAGGAACCGATATGCTAAAGTGTCGACTGACTTTATTTCTTATTAAATTCTTCTACTTCTTGGATTACTTTGTTTATCTTATATATATATATATATATATATATATATATATATATATATATATATAAAGCTCTTCGTATGAATTGAGCACTCTGGTATCCGGTAAGGCAAAATGTAAACAAGCGAATGTTACTACATAATGCCTTATTATTCCCAAGCTGACTTATGTCGATTAATGGCTGAGCGGTATGATACTGAGTCTAATGTAAAGTTGTGTGGGTTTCAATCCCAGCTTGAAGCTTCCTGCGTGTCGAGCCACACTGATGAGTTGTGATTCAACGAAACAGTCTATTTGTGGATGGCAATATATATATATATATATAAAGTGTGATTTATTAATTATATATATATATATATAAAATTGGCGATTGTAGTCGAGGGTGACCAGAAGGCCCCCTTTTACATAGCTACTACACCGAGGTGTTGGGGAGGGCCCTACTCCTTTCATTGGATTGCTCCACTTTACCCTTGATACGTAACTTGATTTTAAGCAAGTAGGTATCAATTACCATTTTAAAGTCTTTGAACCCAGGTCTCCCGGACCATTGGCGAACACTCTAACCACTAGGCCAATGAGTATATAATTATTGATAAACGTGTTATTTTAGCTAATATAATATAATAATAAGAATAACGATAATTGAAAAGAAAATATTTTTTCTTTACAACCATCGACGTTATTTTCGAAAAAAAATTGAGCAATTTCTCAATTATTTTATAGGTTCGTGGGTTTGAGCTCTTTCATGAGTAATTAATGATTACCACTAAAGTAAGACAAGGCTCTTCGAATGAATTGAGGTCTCGTTAGCAGTTAAGCGGATATATCTTAACAAAACAAAAAGTGATACACATGCGTTTTAAATCCCCTCGCTCACGCTAGTTTCCTGGTGGCTGTGCGGTAGAATCTACGGTTGGCGTGTAGGTCAGCTGGGTTTCGAGCCCAACTTCGAGAATCTCGCGTGTGTAGTTACACTGAAAAGTTCTGATACAATGAAAAAGTCTGTGTGTGGATGAGTATATATATATATATATACACGGAGGCGCTTTTGATTTAATTTCAAAACCTGGATGAAACTGTTGGCGTTTCGCTAATAGCCTTGGCAAAGGTATGAATCTTAATATTCTCCTCCTAGCTATGGGTAAATAGTAGGGTAGCTGGGATCTTTTAACCTCGGTATGGCCACCGGTCTAGGAAAAGGAAAAATCTGAATTCAAACCTGTTAAACTCCGCTTAAAATTGACCTTATCCTGCATCCGGCTCGTGCCGAGGGGTTGGTATATATATTAGGATAGTGTAGACAACGCTGTTTGGTGACTATCAGTTTCTTGCTCATGGAATCATAGGCGTGAAACTCATAGTCACCAAACGTCGTTAACTCTGTTTCTACGCTATCCTAATATGATCAATCACCGATGATGAGCCCTCTTTATTCATAAAAAAGTAAAGTTGGCGACCGTAGTCGAAGGTGACCCGAAGGCTCCCTTTTCGACAGCTACTACACTGAGGTGTTAGATAGAGCGCTGCTTCTTTCCCTGGATCGCGCCACTCTACTCTTGATACGTATCTTATAAATGCTGAGTGTTAAGCAAGGAGGCATCAAGTACCATTTTTTTAGTCTTTGGTATGACTTGACTGGGGATTGAAACCAGGTCTCCTGAGCCATTGACGAACACTCTAAACATCATGCAAATGTACGGTAATTATTCATAAAAATACCTAACTATATATATATATATATATATATATTATCTTCCTTTCTTTCTTGTTTTTGCTCATGCTGTAAACAAATGTTTTGACTTGAAAGTTTCGAGGACAGCAGTCGCTATATAACTAGAATTGGTTACTGAGGAAATGCTCGAGGAATTTGGAATTTGAATTTGGAAGATAACGGAAACTCAGTGTCCTTGAGAACGATTGCCTCAGGACTATAGTGGGAGTTTCTTGTGTGAATCATTTTAAAATGTACGATGCAAAGAGAGACCTTGGAACGCCACGTAAAATCAGTCAATATTAAGATGAAAATATGGAAGTAGATGGTCATGTGGTACGAAAACGCAAGGCTAGTTTTGTTATTTTTTTCATACAAGAATGATTTGACCAAGAGAAGATCCAGAGGGTGGCCATCAAAATGATGGAGTGGTCGAATAAAAGAAGATACAAAACTACCTCTGGTAGTTGCAGAAATTCTGGTAAAAAAAACAAAACAAGAAAGAAACCAAAGACTTGTGTCGACAAATATGTATGAAGAACCTTTGTGAAATGCAAAAAAGAGTACAAAACTCGACTGGGTAGGGAAGGTGAGAAATGTGCAGGTAATTAAAATTTGATCATACTACCAAATGGTATGTGCACAGACCAGAATCCGTCTAGCAGAATAAACCGCACAAGATTCTCTAGGATTTTGAGATACAAACAGATCACTTAATCTCGGCCAGAAGACAAGATCTAGAGACAGAAAGAAAAACCCCTGTCGAATAGTGTACTTTGCCGTCTCGGCGAATTAAATAGTGAAAGTCAAAGAAGGTGAAACGAGAGACAAGTACTTGGACCTTGCTTGAGAACTTAAATAAACAAGGAACATGAAAGTAACAACAATTGTAATTTGTAAGTTGGAAAGGATCCCCAAAAGCTTGGTAATTGGGGAGTGGATAAGTTGGAAATCGGACGACAAGCCGAGACCATCCAAATTACTGCTTGGTTGAGGTCGAACAGAATACTGAGAAGATTCCTGGAGACTTGAGGAGACTTGCTGCCACTCAGTCTCTTGTAAAAGATCATCAGCGAACGCTGATGTAAAAAAACTCGCAGGGAGAAACACATGGGGACTGAGTTAAAACAGCTACTAACACAATAAGCGAATACAGTAAACTGACATAAAAGACTAAGCACGATTGGGTAGGCAATGGGATCGACTGAGAACTGTGCAAGAGATTAAAAGTTGGCTATTCTTAGAAACGGTACAGTTATCGTCGTAAGAAATGGACCGAATTCAAGTCCTGGAGCAGCGCAAATACTTTTCCAGCTATTCTTCCTCCAGCTATGAGTAAATAGTTGGGCAGACTGGACTCTTTAACCTTGGTATGGCAACTGGTCTAGGAGAATGACAACTCTGAATTTAAACTTTTTTAAGGCTGCTTAAAAACCGACCTTTTGTCGCATCCTGCTCATACGAAGGGGTTGGGTAAATGTATATATTTACAAACCAGAACCTGTAAATGAGACTCATAAATTTTATGGGATTTTGTGATATAAACGGATCATCTTATCCCAACTAGAAGGTCCAAGCTAATGATAAATTACAAAAAAAAAAAAAAAAAAAGAACGTAATCTTGCGGATTTTACAATGGCAGCTGATTTCAGAGTAAAAATGAAAGAAAGCGAAAATATGGACAAATACTTAAATTTTGCTAAGATCAAAAAGTTGTGGAACATGAAGATAATGGGAATACCAGTGGTAGTCGATGTTTGGAAAAACATTGGAGGAATTGGAAATCAAAGAAGGAATTGAGATGATCAAAACCACATCATTGTTAAAATCGGCTCGAATACTGAGAAGAGTCCTGGATGCTTAAGGAAATTTGTTTTCTATCAGTCTCTAATGAAACCAGCAGTTAGAATTGGCATGAAAATCTGGCAAGAAGTAAAATAATGATAATAATAATTATAATGATGCATCAGGAAAGTGACGGTGATACCAATTATAATTGGCGCGCTCGGTACAGTCATCAAAGGATTGGTACTGGGACTGGAGGACTTGGAAATAAGAGGACGAGTGAAGACCATCCAAACTACAGCATCATTTACATCGGCCAGAATACTAAGAAGAGTCCTGGAGACTTGAGGTGATTTGCTGTCACTCAGATTCATATAGAAAAGCATCAGCTAACACTGATGTGAAAAACTCTCAAATGAGTAAAAATAGTAATGAGAACCCCCCCAAAACAGAACACAACCCCCCCCCAAAAAAAAAAACATGGAACATGAAGGTGACAGTGATACTAATTGTAATTGGTGTACTTGGAACAATCCCTAAAGGATTGCTAAAGGGACTGGATGACTTGAAAATTATAGGACAAGCGGAGACCATCCAAACTACAGCATTGTTTAGATCGGCCAGAATACTGGACAATTTGAGGAGACTTGATGTCACTTAGAATCCGGAGTAAAACCATTAGCTTACGATAGTCCTAAAAACTTTCAAATATGTAAAATAATAATAATAATAATCTCTTTACCTTCCATCTTGCAAACCCGTAATAATAAATGCGATTTCTTAAACTGTAGAGTTGACACACCATCAATTAGTTTTCCATGTCATAGACTTTGCTGAAAGGGTATATATATATATATATATATATATATATATATATATATATATAGAGGCCTTTGCTAGAGCTGAGAAAGAAAACACTCCAAAAATATGAGAGGATTTAGTTTCCTCACTGCAACCAAAGAAAGATCCGACGGAACACGAAAACTTGAGAATCTCTGCTTGACCATCTAGCGACTATCACCCGTTTCTACATATTTCTATGGCTTCAGTTACTGGATGAAATATAGAAAATGAATAACAGAAGGTACCATACAATGTCGCACATTAGCCACTATGTCATGGGGTCTCCACCATAACATTTTGGCGAGGCGAATAAGAGCACAGGAGTCCACGGGGTTGGGTGAATTCATGAATTTGAATTTATAAATCCCTATATAGCATAATCATCACGGTGTTGTAGGAAACGGGCACAACTATAGAAAATGAATACAGAGACACGAGTTCAAATCCTGGATTAGGTTGATTGTATTTCACTTAGCATAGATAAGTATTCCCCAAACTTCTAATTCGTGCATTCCGTTTGTTCGTCTATATTATTTGACCGCAGGTTTACCCTTGGGAAAGACCTGAACCCTTTTATCACCTAGCTATGTGTTAGATAGTACAACTACTGTTCTTTTACAAGGATGGTTTTGGCTTTAAATAACCCATGAGAGTTGATCAGCCACTTTAAAAAAGAAACCAAACCAAAGTCTTATTCCCCACCTGGAGACCTATATTGACCCCTTTGAGAAGCCCTTTGTCTAAATTAACGTTGTCCCACCCAAATAAAGAATTAAAAACGTTTTTTTTTTTGCTGAATGCATTAAATGTAACCGTGACCAAAGAAATGAAAGAAACAAGATAAAAAGAAAATTTTAGGGGTTTTTGGAGGGTTGTTTACAAACTTTTGCTGAAAAGTGAGGGAAAAAAGAAAAAAGGAAAGAAAAAAAGAAAAGAAAAAAAAAACAGAGTGAAAGAAAAGAAATATAAAACTGTTACAACACAATTAAAAAAAAAGCACAATCACTTGATGAAACGTACCTGTTCATTGTTTTAATTTAATAATACCCAATCACACTTTGAAAATTTCAAGTTTTTCATAATCATTCCTGGAGATATTCAGATTTAAAACTAAGAGACGAACAATCACACAGATACAGGTATTACTTTAATAAGGATGGCTGGATGCAAATTCTTCTTTCATCATATGAATTACAATTAGAAAATGGGGAAGACAAAACATATACGTATAGGGATTAAAGTATATGTGCACATATCAAATAAATACATATATATATATATATATATATATATATATATATATATATATATATATATACATATCTGGGAGTAAATAATGGATTGTAATCCGACAATATATGAAGAAAAATTGATAACAAGGTAATCCAAATAGCATAAATCTCTCTTTCTACTTGGATTACCTTGTTATCAATTTTTCTTTATATATATATATATATATATATATATATATATATATATATATATATATATATATATATGAAGTTGTTGATATTTCTGTTCAGGATTTGATGTTTTATGATAAATATAAGTGCAAAATATGTCCAACACACACTGATAAATTCGCGCGTTACCGACAAATAGATTCAGTGACAAAAGACATTTATTATATGATAAAAATATTTTGACAGTTCGTTCTGTGATTATTCAGATGAAAGTAATGTCCCAACATACCGTTTTTTAAAAAAAAAATATCAATGAAGTAAGGAAAGGGAGATATATTAAGTAAACATCCGGACTTCAATTCACTAAAAAAGGTACTAAAAGACTTAAACAATAAAAATGAATGACAGACAGATACAGTGAAAATAAAAAGGAGAGGGGGAAAAAAAAGAAAAAAGAAGCATTTATACATTCAGCAAAGGATCAAGGTTATCACCCTTGAATTGTACGCGGGTCATTCATTAAATAAGGGGAATCTATCCATCTATCTATGTCAGTCTATTCATATCTATCTATCTATCTATCTATCTATCTATCTATCTATCTATCTATCTATGTCAGTCTGCCTATCCCAGTCTTTTCATATCTATCTATCTATCAATCTATCTATCGTTCAAATGAATGCAAAAAAGCCCCCCCCCCAAAAAAAAACAAAAAACAAAAACAAAAAAACCCGAGGACGTGTTATCCAGTGATTTATATTAACTTATTTTGGGCACCTCGCGTTGTGTAGTGGTTCACAAGCTAGGCAAGTAAATGATTTCATGTAATCACAATAATCTATCTATCTATCTATCTATCTATCTATCTATCTATCTCAGTCTTTTCATATTCATCTATCTATCTATCTATCTATGAGAGCCATTCCATGATAACTGGAATTTAAAAAAAAAAAAATGTTTTTTTTTATCTAAAAAAATGTAAACTGCATTGTTTGAAATTGATTTATAAGAAAAATTAATTTAATCTCCCCAAAATATTTCCTTTGGGAGTTTTCAAAAGGCTAGAAAATCAAACAGAGTGTTTCAGACCTGAACAGAGGTCTGTAATGAAAATTTTGTTAGCTGAGAAGTGCAAACCATGTGAAATTTACAGAAGAATCTTTGATGTATACGAAGAAGCATGTTTTAATCAAAAATCTTTATATATGGACTAAACATGGATTTGCCTCAATGACTGTCAAAAAGACAGTCCACTGTGTGGAAGCATCCTGACTTTCCGGTAAAGAAAAGGTTCCAGGCTCAGTAGTCTATAAAGAAGTAGTGTTTACGGTTGTACCAATTTCATATCCGAGAAGACCATCAGAAAGTCAAGCCGATAGTTTACAGGGATATGATGGACCCATAATATTGATACAACCATAAAACGCTACATTCTATTGCCAAATCTTTAGGCAATATTTCATCTTATTTATTTAATGTCCGTTTTTAGTTATGAACTAATTTGTATTCTGATGACACAGAACCACTAGCAATCTGATTCGTCAGATTTATTTTCTTTCTCATGAACATATATATATATATATATATATATATACGTCGCGCACTCAATACGTTTCCAGACATTTTTTTGTACAGGTATTTAACATTGTCGTAGACTCTTGAAAATTCACTATGTAATTGCTATAAATCTTATGAGATAACTGACCAATTTCTATGCTTTCAGGTTCAAATGAACAGCTACAGTAGGAATTCGAATACGCCCTACTAAATTCTGATTGTCACAGCTGGTGAATTTCAAAAATGCAATCTGAACGTGAGGACACTTTAGAAGAACGATATGCAATAAAATTGTTTTAAAATTGGAAAAAATGCCACAAAAACGTATGGAATGCTTCAGACTGCTTTTGGACCACCTTGCTTGAATCGAGCATCAGTTTTTGAGTGGCATAAGAGATTCAAGGGAGGTGCCCGTGGTGTAGTCGTTATCGTCGTAGGAATTGGACACGGCGACACGAGTTCAAATCCTGGACGAGACTGATTGCATTTCACATAGCACTAATACCCTTGGGAAAGGTATGAATCCAATTATTCTCCCTCCAGCTATGGGTAAATAGTAGGACAGACTAGGTTCTTCAGCCTTGGTTAGGCAACTAGTCTAGGAGAAGGAAAACTCCGAATTCAAACCTGTTAAACTCCGCTTAAAAACTGACTTTGTGTCATATCCTGCCCGAGCGGAGGGGTTAGGTAAATAGTATAAGAGATTCAAGGAAGGTACGGAGTCTGTGAAGTATAATTAGAGGTGTGGGAGGAGTAAGGAAGTCAATAGAGCAGAGTTGATTGGCCAAAGGGTTAGGGTTAGGGTTACTATGTTGAGGTTTAAGGGAGTTCAGCAAGAGATTCCTTGGGAAGAGGCCAGCACTCGTTAAATCGGGTCAGTGGCATTTCCGCCCGGACAATGTACCAGTCCACAATTCCATCTTTGTGACAGACTATTTGACCAAGATGGGCATCAAGACAGTTCCTCAGCCGCCCTATAACCCAGACCTTGCTCCCCGTGACTTTTGCTTATTCCCTAATCTCTGAGGCTGTCGTTATGAGATAACTGAGGGGATGAAAGAGGCTGTGACGAAGGTCATTGACATGCTCACACAAGAGGACTTCCATGGGGCCCTCCAGAAGTTGTTGGAACGGTAAACCAAATGCATTGCAGCCCAAGGAGATTACTTCGAAGGCGACGAGAGTTTCATGTGTGTACTATCAATAAAAGTGCCCATACGAAAAAAGTCTAGAAACTTATTTAATGATACTCATAGATAGATTGATAGATAGATAGGTAAAATATCATAGCGTATATAATAGTGTAATGAAGACTTTTTAAGACCAAATTTTCCCCTAAAAAAAAAGATTTCGTATATTAAACGCATTGTCGGATAAAGACACATTTTTGTAGCGAAAAATTAGGGGTCGTACATTACACGAGAATATAGGTATTTATCTCCCTTGCTGTGCCGATACGTTTCTCTTGATACATTAATTTGCATTCTGAGGTATCATAAATAAGTTAAAGTAGTTATTTAGGAAGTTTTGCCGAATGTATGGGGCACCCAGTAAGACTCGTCCTCACTAGTTTTTTAGTCTTGCTTGCTAAGCCCGTGGGGTACCTAAAATAAGTTAAAGTAAATCATCCTAGAAACAAGTCGTCGGGCATTTTCATTAATTTAAAGCTCCTTATTACCCAACCCCTCCGCTCGGGCAGAATATGACACACATTGTCAATTTTTAAGCGGAGTTTAACAGGTTTCAGTTCAGAGTTTTCCTTCTCCTAGACTAGTTGCCTCACCAAGGCTGAAGAACTCAGTCTTTCCTACTATTTACCTATAGCTGGAGGGAGAATAATTGGATTCATACCTTTCCCAAGGATATTAGTGCTATGTGAAATGCAATCAGTCTCGTCCAGGATTTGAACTCGAGTCGCTGTGTTCATTTCCTACGACGATAACCATTACACCACGGGCACCTCCTATAGGTTATCGATTCATAAATTGCTTCCTGGAATCGGGTCTTTAAGAAATAAAGTTAACGACCTAGTCGAGGGTAACTCGAAGGCTCCCTTTTCAATAGGTACTACACCGAGGTGTAGGGGAGGGCGCTGCTCCTTTCCCTGGATTGCCCCACTTTAACCTGGATCCTTACCTTATAATGCTGAGTGTTAAGCAAGGAGGCATCAAGTACTATTTTTGAGTTTTGAGTATGACTCGACCTGGGATTGAACCCCGGTCTTCCTGACGATTGGCGAACACTCTAGGTTAATAGCTCACTCTCCCCTATACCTCGGTTTAGTAGCTATTGAAAAGGGTGTCTTCGTGTCACCCTCGACTTGGGTCGCCAACTTTACTTACTTTGAGAAGTACTGCCCCTTTTATTAGTTATTTTTTATTAGTTAGTTTTTTGAAAAAATACCCGTTAAAAATTTATAGTCCGAATGTATTAAACTAAAATTTTCGGTTGTTCTCGAGAAGAGCTAAAAAAAGAAGAAAAAAAAAAACAACAAAAAATACACCCCCCAGCAAAACAAAACAAAGTGTATGAATAAAATTGAATCCCCTCCCAAAAAATCTTTGAGAATGTTAAACAGTAAAAAATGCCGAATATTTAAACCGGAAGTATATAACTGAAGAGACGCTTGTGGTCTAACAGTTATCATCCTAAGATGTAGACTCAGCTATCCGAGTTCAAATCCCAAGCGAGATTGTTTGCATTTCACGTAGCGCTAATACCTTTCGGAAATGTATGAATCCAACTATTCCCCCTCCATCTAAAGGGGAATAGTAGGACAGACTAGTTCTCTAACCTTTCTATGGTAACCAGTCTAACAGAAGGAAAACACTGAATTTAATCCAGTTGTTTATATTTACCAAATCTCTTGGCCTCGAGATGTTGTAATATACTAGCTGAGATGGCAACGGAGTGCCTTGGATGAACTTAGCAGATTCAATGCGGTTGCAAGGTAACATCAACAAAGTGGTTTCACAGGAAAGAGAAAAATAAAGGAGAATGGCGAGAATGTAATTTATTGTCTGTGGATTGAATTATGTCCGTTCACAGATAAGATCAACAAATTACCGAAAAAAAGTTCCAATAACCAGTCATAAACAGAAAATACGTGGGACTTTAGAGACAATATAAGGTCTGTAATTTTGGACTGAAGGCAGAGATCCGCTGGTCGCTCAAGCGAAAAGGAGAGATTCGCTGGTCACTCAAACAAACCGGTCAGCTCCCTTGTATGTGTTCTCAGGCCGTAGCACTACTTCACAAAAAGGGTCCTCGCACCACAGAAGAAAGATGTGTGCGAACTCTCTCTGACTGTATTCCTACTTCATACAAACATCACCGTCGAAGAATCAAAATATAAATTATATTTTTTATATATGTACGAATTTGTCGTTGTTTGTCCGGCGGTACGATATGCGACAATATGACACAAGATCAATTTTTAAGTAGAGTATAGCTGGTTTGAATTAAAATTTTTCTTTCTTTTCGACTGGTTGTCTTGCCCAGGCTGAAGAATTCAGTCTGCTCTATTATTCACCTATAGCTAGAGGGAACAGAGGGATTGTATGACTTTTCGAAGGGCATTAGCATGAAGTGAAATACAAACAACCTTGTCACTCGAGTCACTGATTTATAATCGTTACTCTAAGTGCACCTCTCAAACAGAAGAAGGAAAGGGACTGTCTGGCTATTCGTGTTTTGGTTGAGATTCTATTTACCCATACATGAGTAAGAACCCCCACGACTAAATCAGGTTTCAGGACTGAACAACTCTGATGTTTAAGGTAGGGATCATTGGCGGTTTCTAGTGTCTTGCTGAAAAGCAAAAATAAATAAATAAATAAATAAAATAAAAATAAATAAATAAATAAAAACAAAAGAAAACAAAACAAAACAAACAAACAAACAAATAAAATTAAAAACAAATAAACAAACAAACAAATCAACAATATATAGCAATAAAAAGATCAGGGGTTTTTCCCTCCCATTTTTGGCGCGATATTTTCAGTGTATGCTGGGTTGAAAATAACGTGTTGGACGTCTAAATGCAAATACGACGTTCATGACAGGTTTTATGACTACCAAAGGGAATTAAAAAATACGAATTTTGCAGGCGGGAACAATAATTGGAAAGAAAATTGCGATACTTACGCCAAACTGAAGCAGAGATGGGAAATGAGAAATACATAATGAGATAAGAACTAAAACATCAGATTCTGAGACGAAGTGTTGTTTCTATTATACATTGATTTCTTCAGACCAATTCCGTTGTCTTTCTTGGTTTTATTAGAACGTTTCGATTACTGTAGCCTTCCTCAGTAGGTGTTTTTTTTTTTTCAACTTGTTATGTACATTTACCGAACAGGATTTCAAATCTCATAATCACAAATGTTTTTAAGAATATGATCAAACTGAAACGCTCGTAGTAAAAAGGTTATCATCATAGGAAGTGAATACAGCAATTTGAGTTCAAATCCTTAAGGAGGCAGTTCGAATTTCATATATCACTGTTACCCTCGGGAAAGACATGAATAGAACTGCTATCCTCTTTGTCGTGGGTAAATAGTTGGGAAGAGTAAGCTCTTTAATTTTGAATTGCCAACCAATCTAGGAGAAGGAAAACAGTAAATTCAAACCAGTTGAAGACATGGGATCTGTGATTGAGAACTCAGATTGAAAAGAAAGCCAATGAAATGAGTAGACCAGTTCATACGCCTCGGTAGTAATATCTTATCTATTGAAAGCAATATCAACATACACATATGCATGTACTGCTATTAACAAGTAATCGACTGTATGGAAATCAGATGAAAGAAAATGAGGATTCTTTTAAGCTGTAGCCGAGTCAGTACTGTTATATGGTTGCACCGCTTGGATTTGAAACGCTTAGAGAAAAAGTTAGCTTGGGAACTACACAAGGATATTGTGTGCTGACTTGAACAAATCATGAAAGCAGCGCTCTATAGAATAGTATCTGTACGGACACTCATTTCTCATCTCAAAAACCATGGAAATAAAACTATCAAGACAAGTTGAAGTAAGGACGAGTCGATAACTGACGTTCTCCTATGGAGTCCTACGCATGGACACATCAGTGTTGGCCGACCAGCAGAAACTTACACTGGTCATTTCTGTGCAAACAGTGGATAACCTACCAAGAGCGATGGCTGATAAGGACAGTTGAAAAGAGAGAGACAAAAGGATCCGTATTGCGAGCCCGCCTTAATGATGATGATGATGAAGGATATAATCTGATATAATATTATGAATTTCCCTGAAAGTTCTAAGTTCAATACTTCGATCTGGTGGCCGTGGTGTAATGGTTATCGTCATAGGAAATGGACACGGCAACACGAGTTCAGATCCTGGACGAGACTGATTGCATTTCACATAGCACTAATACCCTTGGAAAAGGTATGAATCCAATTATTCTCTCTCCAGCTATGGGTAAATAGTAGGACAGAATGGGTTCTTCAGCTTTGGTGAGGCAACTAGTCTAGGAGAAGGAAAACTCTGAATTGAAACCTGTTAAACTCCGCTTAAAAATTGACCTTGTGTCATATCCTGCCCAAGCGGAGGGGTTGGTAAATATGAATATTTCGATCGGGTTGAGTGATTTAGAAGTAGGTCAGCACCAGATTGAGGAATAGATGTCAAAGAGTTTTGAAATTACCGAGGAATGATACAAAGAGTCAGAGAAAGGGTTACATAAAGCGTTTTTCGTAAGCTTTGCGTAACAGTTATCGTCAGAGAAAATGGAATCGACGATTCGAGTTCAAATCCTAGACGAAGCTGTTTGTATTTCACTTCGCGCTAATACCACTAGGAAAGGTATGAACCCATCTCTATTCCGCAGCACTGGGAAAATAGTTGAGCCAACTGAGTTCTTTCACCTTAGTTAGGTACTCATTCTAGGAAAAGGAAACCCTGATTTCAAAGCTGCTATACTTCGTTGGAATAAAATGGGTTTTCTTACAAGCTGTGGTTGTGTCTCTACAACTCTATGGATGCACCACATTGACGCTGACAAAAATCATAGAGAAAAAGCTAGATGGGAACTGCACAAAAATGATACGGGCTATATTGAACAAATCCTGGAAGATATACCTCACGAAACAACAGTTTTACGGCCACCTACCTCCCATTTCTGAAACCACCCAAGTAAAACGAACAAAATACGCGGAACTCTACTGGAGGAGCAAGAACTAACTCATTTGTGGCGTTCTTCTCTGGACCCCTACACATGGACATGTCAGCGTTGGCCGACGAGCAAGAACCTACCTACAACAGCTCTGTGCGGACATAAGATGTAGTCTGGAAAACCTGCCTTGGGACGGATAGAGAGAGAGAAAGAAGAAGTCAGGGAAATATGTACTAGCAGCAGGACTTGATGTTGATGATATTTCGTTAAAGAACTGACCTTGTGTCATATCCTGCAAGTAACAGAGGGTTTGGATATAGACATAAAGAAAGAGTTTAGTTTGAAGTTGCTCGAATATTGTCTAATATGATAGACACTTGTAGAATACTGAAGAGTCCAGTGATCGAAACGATGTTATAAAGACAAGAAAATCGAAGAAAGTGGTCGGAATGAATTGTATGATAAAACAAGGTACAATACATGAATAACACACACACTTAATAGAAAGCAAGTTTTATCTCATTTCACATTAAGAGGAAAAACTTTACGCGCTTAAAACATGAAGGACAATTGGAACAACTAAAATATACACAAAAAATAAACATTTGATTACCGAAACATACTTCAACTTTTATGATTTCTTTCATTGTACTCGTATTGAAAATATTAGGTATTTTTTCTGAACGCATTTTTTGTCCAATATTTGTGACTCTGTGTATTAAGTATTTATCGATATCTCCCTCAGGGTCAGCGGCAGTTCAATATAGGAGCTTTCAAGCGTGCGCATGGGCAAAGAGAGAATTTTCCCAATTCCTGCAGCGGTTCTATCGTCGGTAAATTCATCATGATAAATTTATTGCTAGTAAATGGTAAATTTATCATATTTACCAACCCCTCCGCTCGGGCAGGATATGACACAAGGTCAATTTTTAAGCGGAGTTTAACAGGTTTCAATTCATAGTTTCCCTTCTCCTAGATTAGTTGCCTCACCAAGACTGAAGAACCTACTCTGTCCTACTATTTACCCATAGCTGGAGGGAGAATAATTGGATTCATACCTTTCCCAAGGGTATTAATGCTATATGAAATGCAATCATTCTCGTCCAGGATCTGAACTCGTGTCGCCGTGTCCATTTCCTACGACGATAACCATTACACCACGGGCACCAATGGTAAATTTATGGGAAGTAGTCGGGAATAGTTGTCTCTTTAATTTTGGTATGCTAGCCAATCTAGGAGAAGGAAAACACTAAATTCAAGGTAGTTAATGACATGGAGAGAAATTGGCACTGCTTGGCTATTGCGACTTAAAACACGTTACACAAGTAGCACACCTACATCCAAACTCCAGGTAACAGGATCTCTGGTAGAGAACTCGGATAAAACAGAATTCATGTCTTTGAATGAAGATGGTGCTATAACGTCATTGAATAGGAAGCTACTGAAATGAGTTGACCATTTTACTCAGTAGCTAAATTCAGAATTTAACCACTGCTTTTAAGAATTTAATTAAGAGGCATTGGGTTTGGTTATGGTTAAGAAATCCCCCATTATAAAAGCAATAGGAGGCGCTTGTAGCAAAATGGTTATCGTCGTAGCAACGAGAGTTCAAATCCTGGAATAGGCTGTTTGCATTTCATAACGGCAAAGTATAAATTCAATTATTCTCCATCCAGTTACGGGTAAATAGTAGGGCAGACCAGGCTCCTTAACCTTGGTATGGTAACTGGTATAGGGTAAGGGAAGCCCAAAATTTAAACCAATTAAATCACACTTACAGAAATTGACATTGTGTCATATCATACTCATGGGGGAGGGGTTGCGTAAATGCATAAATATCATTTGGGCAATTAATCTGATATGATGAATTTACTGAGATGAATTTACTGAGATGAATTTACGTAGGATCCACCTGAAGCAATTGGACTACCTGACTCTCCTGTTCTAGTGCAGGAGTTTCGATCGTTCACAGTACCTTTTCGATAATCTATAAAATTTTGAAATTGCCGAGAAAAGATGAAGATTGGTTGATTGATTGTGTTATTTTACGGTGTATCAACCCTTTTCGGGTCATTTAACGCCGAACTAAATTTCAAACAATTCAGTTTTGTATAAGTATAGTTTTCGTTACAGTTAAATGTCAAAATATTCAGTTTAGCATCAGTACACAATTTAAATTTATTCAAAAACAGTTCTATTTTAAGCAATTCAGAATTCATTTTAGCATAAGTACACAGTTTAGTTCTATCTAAAAATAGTTCTATTTCAAAAGTTCAGTTTATCATAAGTACACACTTTCAATGTCAAAAACAGTTCTATTTCAAACAATACAGTTTATCATAAGAACACAGTTCAGTTCAATTTGACCCATACATAAGACCCTGTCAAGTAATACCATTCTGGGCCAGTGTAGACCTGGGAGCGATGGCAATAAAAGGGTACTCTGCATTCTTCATAGCTCCAGCAATACTGGAACTTCACCATCAGATTGCTTAGTGTCATATACGGGACACTCATTAGAGGTGGTCTTACCCCTGTTCAGAGAAGCAGTCGGTGTATTCTACAGCTCCAGCCGACTAGGCCCTCTTTGGGGGAGTCTTACTCTTCTGCAGAGAAGCAGTCGGTGTATTTTACATCCCCAATCGACTGTGCCCTCTTTTGTAGAGATGCAGCCGGTGTATTCGACCGGACAACAAAAGATTTAGAGCGACAAAGAAATAAAAAAAATTATTACGTACTCAGGTTTGATTGGGTTTCTTTCTCTTTAAAGAACGACACATTAGGTTGTCAAATTTGATTAAGTCATTTGTTTTGTTGTTTAATGGCATATCAACCTTCTTGGGTTATTTAGTGCCAAATTTATCCTTCTAGAAGAACAGTAGTGGTACTATTTAACCTATAGCAGGGAAGATAAGGGGGTTCATACCTTGCCCAAGGGTATTTGTCTGAAAGTGAACGTAATAGCGCGACTGGAGTTCGAACTCGCTTACTACGATTCCGCAGTCAATCGCTTTAACCATTACACCACGAGGACACCACCTTGGACTCTTATTAAGTACCGATTTCATCTTTGTAGAACAGTGATGGTACTATTTAACACAAAACTGGGGGGATGAGGGGTTCATGCCTTTTCGAAGTGTATTAGTTCGAAAGTGAACAATTGGTCTTCGAACTTGCTAACTATGATGTCTCAGTCCAGCACGTTAGCCATTATTCCACAGAGGTTCCCCCACTTTCTACATATGTCTTTATTTTGTTTTGTGCCTGTAATCATTTGAAAAATATTCGTTCTATTGCATTAACTAAATAAACTTGAGCTGCGACATTAACAGTTACATAAAAAAAACAAACTGGCTAACGCTTTCCAAAGTTAATTTTTGGTCTTAATTATTTAAAGATCAAGCGACAACTTGACACATCTTAAATAATGTTACAATAATCAGTAAGAGTAATGAGTCCGATCGTCATGAGGAACAGAAAAGAAAGTTACCTAGTTCTTGCTTTTCTTTTTAATAGCATATCAACCTTTATAGGTTATTTAATGCCAGGGCCATTCTCCTTGAAGAACAGTTGTAGTATTATTTAACCCATAGCTGGGAGGATAAGGGGGTTCATACCTTTTCAAAGGTTATTTGCCCGAAAGTGAACGTAATAGCGTGACTGGAGTACGAACTCGCTTACTACGATTCCGTAGTCCAGCGCTTTAACCTTTACACCACGAGGACACCCCTTACCTTTAACCTCAAGCTAAAGTAAACGACAGGATATCCACGATGAATCGATATTTACCAAGACAGTTCATAAGTTATTATTAATCATTTAGATTCTTACTGAGTGCCGAATGAAGTTTGCGTAGCTTAGTGGTTAAAGTACTGGACTATGGCCTCGAAATGAACAAGTGCGGACTCCAGTGACTTTTACATTTACCTTGAGAAAGGTATGGGCCCCCGGTTTTAAGGACAGCATTGGAATTAAATAACTCGAGAACGTTAATATGCCATTAAATAAAGAAGCCAAAACAAACCATTTAGAGCTTACAATTGTAGGCTTTTCGAGCATTTGCAGAGCGTTGAGAACGCCGCGAATCTGGAAAGAGAGACTTCAACAAAAAGCTTTCCATTTGCAATGGTTCAAATTTCAAAGAAAGTTGTATAGAAATCAGGATATTAGTTTAATGAGTTACACAAAATGGACAGATCAGTACTTAACTCGTTGGTTGGTTGGTTGGTTTTTATCACATATCAACCATTACATGTTATTTAATGCCGAATCCTCTTTATACATATATATCAAGTATATATGATTTGGTTTGGTTGTTTTTTATGGCATATTAACTATTGTAGGTTATTTAATGCTAAATCGCCTTTATACGTATATATTAAGTAAATATGATTTGGTTTGGTTTAGTTTTATGGCATATCAACCATTGGAGGTTATTTAATGCCAAATCCTTTTTATATATATATATTAAAAATATATGATTTTGTTTGGTTGGGTTTTATAGCATATCAACCATTATAGGTTATTTAATACCAAATCCTCTTTATACATATATATTAAATATATATGATTTGGTTTGGTTCGGTTTTATGGCATATCAACCATTGTACGTTATTCAATGCCAAATCCTCTTTATACATTATATTACATATATATGATTTGGTTTGGTTGGGTTTTATGACATATCAACCATTGTAGGTTATTTAATGCCAAATCTTCTTAATACATATATATTAAATATATAGGATTTGGTTTGGTTGTTTTTATGGCATATCAACCATTATAAGTTATTTAATGCCAAATGCTCTTTATACATATATATTAAATATATATGATTTGGTTTGGTTGGGTTTTATGGCATATCAACCATTGTAGGTTATTTAATGCCAAATCCTCTTTATTCCTGATATTAGATATATGATTTGTAAAAGAATAGTTTGTAGATAATATTTCGAAAAAAGCCAGTCCTCATTTGTTGGCTCAGAGTTATACGGTTACAAGTGTTACTATGTAACACTAAGAATTTAATTTAACATCAATCATTTGTTAGCAGTTAGATGGTTATACATATATAATTTGTAAGTGAAGAGTTTGTAGGTAATCTTATTTCTAAATGAGTCTGAGCTAATTTGTTTGCACCCAAGTATTACTATTGCTTGCACATAGTTAAATGGTTCAAGTATTGCGATATAACATTGATAATTCTATTTAATATTAATAATTTGCTTGCACATAGTGAAGTGCTTTCAAGTATTACTCACATTAATAATTTTATTAGCATACAATTAAATGTTTTCAGGTATTGCTACGTAACACTAACAATGGAATTTAACATCAGTCATTTGTTTATACACAACTAAATGGTTAAACAGTTCTGGGTCATACAAAAGGCCAGAGTAGTGCTGAGAGTAATGGTTATGTAGAGGTACTCTACATTCCTCAAAGCTCCAGGACGAGAGCCTCATATAGATTGTCATATTTAGGACTCTCATTATGCGGAGGGGGGGTCTTACGTGGTCCCTTCAATAAATTTCCAGACTTTTTTGTACAGGCATTTAGAATTGTCATAGACTCTTTAGAATTCAGTATGTTATTGCTATACATCTTATAAGACGATAGACCAATTTTCATGATTTCAGGTTCAAATGAACAGCTACAGCAAGAACTGGAATACACTCTACTAAGGTCTGATTGTTACAGCTGGTTAATTTCAAAAATGCAATCTGGACGTGAGGAAGGACGATATGCAATAAAATTGTTTTAAATTTGGAAAAAATGCCAGAGAAACGTATGGAATGCTTCAGACTGCTTTTGGAGCATGTTGCTTAGGGTTACTATGTTGAAGTTTTAAGGGAGTTCAACTCCATCCTTGTCACATACTATTTGAGTAAGATGGGCATCAAGACAGTTCCTCAGCCTCCCCATAGTCTCGACCTTGCTCCCTGTGACTTTTGGTTATTCCCTAAGCTCAGAGGCTGTCGTTATGAGACAATTGAAGAGATGAAAGAGGCTGTGACGAAGGTCATTGACACGCTCACAGAAGAGGACTTCCATGGGGCCCTCCAGAAGTTGTTGGAACGCTCCAACAAGTGCATTGCAACCGGAGGAGATTACTTCGAAGAAGACTAAAGTCTCAAGAGTGTTCTATCAATAAAAGTGCCAATACGAAAAAAATCTGGAAACTTATTTAATGATCCTCGTACCCCTCTGAAGAGATGCACCCGGTGTTATTCTTGAGCTTAAGTCGATTAGACTGTACTTAACCGGTGTTAATGATTCAAAACTTATTTAAGCTTCTTCTTGAGCTTCTGAGAGAACGATCTAACCATTACCAATTACATAAAAAAAAACAAACTTGTTAATGAGTGTAAACAATGGCCCCGCTGTCCAAACTTACTTTTGGGTCCTAATTATTTAGAGACCAAGCGACAACTTGACACATCTTAAATAATGTCACAATAATCAGTAAGAGTAATGAGTCCGATTGTCATGACTTTAAGCAAAATCCTGTAAACGACTTGATATATCTTTAGGGTAAAGACCGTTTTCTGTCCGGTTCGTCATTCTTTCTTAGAATTCCATCAGAACTAGTTTGATGAGAAGAATTTCTATTCTGGGGAGTGTTTGCACTAAACAGTTCTGAATGACTTTTGAATACCTTGAGGCTTGAGGCTGATAGTCCCACGTTTCTTGATTTTCGCAGATAATGAAATAATTTGCTCTCTGATCTGAGATGTCCCCAGATAACAAAGAGTGCAGAGAACCTCTCGTTAAACTACGTAGCATGAAAATGATGACGCCTAGTTAATTGTTAAATGGACTTTTTGATTTATCACAAAATTCCCATTCTACAATTAACGACTAAAATGATTTTACTATAGAATAGCTTTGCCAATAATCTACAAATTAGAATTCTCATTGTGATTGCAAGTCGCTGTAACATTGAAAAACAGCACATCCTTGGAAAATTTCTGCTAGAGAAACGGACATAAAATGCTGTTTTAATTTCCATTCAAATTTGCAACTGAATGAAAGTCTTGTGGGATCAGCGTTAATAATTTAGATTTTGTGTGATAAGCTTTAATTCTTCAAATTTTGTTGGATAAGCGTTAATCCTTCAGATTTTGTGGGATAAGCGTTAATCCTTAAGATTTTGTAGGATCAACGGTAATCCTACAGACTTTATAGGACCATCGGTAATCTTTCAGATTTTGCAAGATCAACGGTAATCTTTCAGATGTCTTGGGATCAGCAATAATCCTTAAGACTTTGTTAGATTAACGATAAACCTTCAGATTTTGGTGGGGGATCAACGTTAATCCTTTAAGTTTTGTTTGGTTTGGTTTCTTTGTTTTTTGGCATATCACCCTTTCGTGGGTTATTTAATGCCAAAACTTGTAGAAGAACTGCAGTGATACTGCAGTGATACTGCAGTGATACTATTCAACCGATAGCTGGGAGTCGAATTTTGTGGGATGAACGTCAATCCTTCAGATTTTGTGTGATAAACGTTAATCCTTTAGATTATCGATATAAAAGAGATAACTATTAAATACTAAATAAATTCCAGTAGTCCTATCTGAATTGAAGTATTCCTTATGAACTGCGGATACAACGAGAGCCCTAGGAATTCGCCGGTCATCTTGCAATTTTATTATAGAAATGTAAAAATCATTAAAAATTGAGTGGAATTTATGTATCATTGATATTATACTGCAATTGAAATTCGTTTAAAAACTTTTACAAGCCTTGTAATGAAATTTTGAAAATTATTCAGAATTGAGAGTTCACACACACACACACACACACACACACACACACACACACACACACACACATATATATATATATATATATATATATATATAATATACATTAGATATAATTTTCTTAATTGCCTGATGATTATTGTTGTTTTGCAAAAAACTCCATGAAACCCAGAAGTCGCAGTCTATATTCCATGAATTATATATATATATATATATATATATATATATATATATATATATATATTATAAAATAGCTCTATCCTAGATATTGAGCACTCTCCAAATTATATTGCTCTTGGTTCGACACATACCAACAAATAATTTAGTGACAACCAACAC
This sequence comes from Sepioteuthis lessoniana, assembly GCA_963585895.1. NCBI lineage: Eukaryota > Metazoa > Mollusca > Cephalopoda > Myopsida > Loliginidae > Sepioteuthis > Sepioteuthis lessoniana. The sequence goes on from OY757918.1 coordinate 98,003,659, forward strand.
TGTTATAATATATATATATATATATATATATATATATATATATATATATATATATATACATGATAATGTATATATTTATTTCTGAATTAACGTATTCTATTCATTTGATGGTTATTAAACCCCGAGCAATTTTGGGATATTGAAGAAGTTCAAAGAAGGGTTGAGTTTTTATTTATTTGTTTTCTTTAATTTTTGGGTGATTCTAATATCTTTGTCATAATTAAACAATGGTTAAAGGAATAAAAAGATGAACGATTTGGATCCAACACTTCACCAAGGCGCAATATCAAAACAAAAAAGTTTCATCGAAATCGTAGTCGGGTCACTTAAAAATTTCATTTTCACGCACACACCAATGCATATTTCTAATGATGGAAGGAGCTTCTGTAAAAAAACAAAAAATGAATAAACAAAAACAAAAAAGAAAATAAAAAAGAGGAAAATGGTATAGTATCAATGTTATTATATATATATATATATATATATATATATATATATATATATATATATATAATCAATTCCCTTCATCTTACTCGCGAACTAGAATAGGCTAATAAAAAAATCAAAAGCTCAATCCTTCTCTGTCACCTTAAATGAAATATATATATATATATATATATATATATATATTTGAGATGAAGGCAGTTTAAAAATTGTCCAAAGTTTCTTATATAATTAGAGTTGATGTACATTCGACCATTGACGGTTCGAACTAAGTTTGCTGATTTCGTTTTCCGCGATCATCATCATCATCATCATATCGCGCTGGTAGCACGGATATCCCTGACCCTCTCTCGCCACTCCTCCCTATCGTTCATCGCCCTAGGTAGGTCTTCAGGACGACAGCCTGTATCCTCACATAGCTGCTGAATGTACGTTCGAGCTGGTCGTCCTGCTTTTGCGCGGCCATGTCTGGGGATCCATAAGAGTACATCTCTTACGAGTTCATTTCTGCTTCTCCAGCAGTGTCCTGCATGTCTGGTTATTCTACCTTATCTATCTATCTATCTATCTATCTATGTCTGTTTAGATCTCCCGATTTATGGATTCGCCCACTCTCCTCGACCAAAGATACCAGAATGTTATTATTTCTTGAGTAACATTATAAAATTGAGTTTAGAAACAATTACATAACAAAATGAAAATATAAACATTCCATGAGCGTTATTCCCTAATCTCAAGGCATGAAATAACCCTAGGTGGGATTACATGTCATTAAAATCAATCAATCAATTAGGTCACATCCTTGGAGCGGGGGTGTGCCCAACTACTAGAAAAACAGTATATCTTTTCAGAATTTATTTTACGAAAAAAAAAATAATGAGCTCTTTAAATCGACAATATATTGATGGAGTTAAACTTGTATTGTTTGTCGCGCTACATCAACATCAAGTTGTGCATTATACGAACTAAATCTTTATTATAGAAAATATTGACTCGTGCCTTGAGAAAATAATCAAGATAAAAGTTTTTCTTTCTTCTAGACACAATTTAATAAATAAAAAAATATTTTGAAAATTGCAAAACCTTGATTTAGCTCTAAGACAATTTCGCTTAAATTAAGGAACTTATTTCGATTTGGAGAGAACAGTGTCGTTCTTTAGTAAAAATGGAAACAGCTTTACGAATGAGTGATTTTTACTGACTGAAAAAGGCGGGAAAAGCTCTCCAGATAATAAAAAAAAAGGAAAAAAATAAAGGAACACCTTATAAAAAAATAAGAACACTCTAAGTAAATTGTAAAATGAATAAATAGATATGCTGTCTAGTGAAGTCTAAGCATTGATCGAATTATAAAAGTTCACAAAGTGTGCGAATAAGTCAGGGAATCTCTCAACCGACAAGAATTGAAGCTGAATCGCTTCTACTGCTTGGATGATTTGCTGACATGTTGAAAATTGCCGAGACTTTACAGTTTGTCGATAAGATCAGTAAAAGTAAATTCTTCCCCCACCCGACGCCACGAGAAACAAAGAAGCAGATGTTAAAAAAAAAGACGAATGCACTTCAAATAAACTGGGTTTTGCGAGGAATACCGTTCAGATATTCAAGCACCAAATTTATATAAAAGACAGTTTTGAACACAGACGAGTGATGCTTATTTAACAATTGATAGAAATGGATAATCAGAAAATGTCAAGGTTGGCAATAAACATAACAGCATTTTGCTGTTATGTCTGTCTCGGCAGGTGAGATATTTTACTAAAACTATCACTTAGCCACTCAAGCCAGCGACGTGTTTTTCAAAGATATTAAAAGCCATCACTCTTCATCAATGTGTTCACGGAGAACTGATTTCTCTTTTGTATGGATGGACCACTGAGTATTTTATTGTTTTTTGTTCTCTTCAAAAATTGGTGTCGTTCTTTTTAAATACTTCATCCATGTATTTCATTCAAAAAGAAAATCTGTTTCTCCATCAACAACTCGGTTCAATATGCAAATTCATGTAATCAATGAAGAAGATACTGATTGCATGAAAAGAAAAAGAAAGAGAATCTTTTATCGCCATTTCATATATATATATATATATATATATACACAAAAGAAAAATCGATAGAACACTTTTGATGTAAGAATAACTAAGGGGCAGGTATTGAAATAATTGACAATTATAAAGAAAAAGGGTGTGGTTGATTGGCTATTTTATCGGAAATAGTGTGAATGTTAACAAATCTTAAAAAGCGTAAATCTATCTATCTATCTATCTATCTATCCTAGTCTCTTCATATCTATCTATCTATCTATCTATCAGTTGCTTGCGAAAATTGCGTGAACAATACTTTACGAATAGTACATTGAAGATGACGGAACGGACTTTTTCCTGTTGATTAATCATCTTCTAATGACCGCTACAAAGCACACACACACACACACACACACACACACACACACACACATATATATATATATATATATATATAT